>PVKP010008401.1:0-72777 GCA_004027715.1 Plecturocebus donacophilus
AAATAAACTGAGATGGACACTAAGGTTAAGGAAACAAAAGTACCTATGAGTTGAGGGTTCAAGGCTTGGCTGGCCTGGAAACTTTCTAAATTTGTATGCCTGCAAGAAAAAAAATATACTTTTGCTAAACTCCTTAATAATAGCAACTTTCAAAATTCCTAATTTTGATTTATTTAATGCTACCCAGAATACTACAACTCTGTACAGAAGGCTGGCTTTCCTATCACTCTTTTCTGAGAAGTAACTTCAGACCGTAAATCAGTATTGGCCAGCTTAGAGAGAGTGTGCAGAAACTGTCCTTGTGTTTTATAGTTCACCTTTTTACATAAAAATCCAATTTTACTTTATTTTAATGCCAAATCTTCACCTTAAAGTGAACATAGAATGTATGTTTTCCTATTGCACATATGCTTGTCTTTCCTCTTAAGTATGTATGGTTTTCCCCCAAACCTGATGAATAAAAAATGATTCTTATTGTGTGATGCAGGTATTGTGAGTTGTAAAACTCAGCCAGCCCTTTCTCTCTTCAAAAGAGCACCTTTAGTCTATATACCAGAGACTGTCTCTTTAAGGTTTGCAAATTGATATTGCCAGTAAAATTCTTCTTTCTATTACTTAGCCATCCTGATCTTTTGAAAAGCACTATTGTATTAGTCTGTTTTCACACTGATAAAGACATACCTGAGACTAGGAAATTTACTGAAGAAAGAGGTTTATTGGACTTACAGTTCCGCATGGCTGGGGGAGGCCTCACAATCATGGCAGAAGGCAAGGAGGAGCAAGTCACATCTTACACAGATGACAGCAGGCAAAGAGAGCTTGTGCAGGGAAACTCCCATTTTAAAAACCATCAGATGTCATGAGACCCATTCACCATTACAAGAATAGCATAGGAAAGACCCACTCCCATAATATGATCATCTTCCACCAGGTCCCTCCCATACACTTTGGAATTATGGGAGCTTCAAGATGAGATTTGGGTGGGGACACAGAGCCAAACTCTTATCATTCTGCCCCTGACCCCTCCCAAATCTCATATCTTCACACTTCAAAAGCGATTATACCTTCCCAACAGTCTCCTGAAGTCTGAACTCATTTCAGAATTAACTCAAAAGTCCACAGTCCAAAGTCTCCTCTACCTTCTGCCCATGAGCCTGTAAAATCAAGAATTAGTTACTTCCTGAATACAATGGAAATACAGGCATTGGTTAAATACAGATATTCCAAATGAGAGACATTGAAACAAAGGGGCTACAGGGCCTCATGCAAGGCCAAAATTTAGCAGGGCAATTAAATATTAAAGCTCCAAAATGACCTCTTTTAACTCCAGGTCTCACATCCAGGTCATACTGATGCAAGAGGTGGGTTCCCATGGACTTGGGCAGCTCTGCTCTTGTGGTTTTGCAGGGTACAGCCTCCCTCTCAGCTGTTTCCATGGGCTGGCATTGAGAGTCTGTGGCTTTTCCAGGCACACGATGAAGCTGTCAGTAGGTCTATCATTCTGAGTTCTGGAAGATGGTGGCTGTCTCTTCACAGCTCCACTAGGCAGTGCCCCAGTAGGGATTCTGTGTGGGGTCTCTGACTCCATATTTTTTTCTACACTGCCCTAGCAGAGGTACTCCATGAGAGCCCCACCTCTGCAGCAAACTTCTGCCTGAACATCCAGGTGTTTCTATGCATTCTCTGAAATCTAGGCAGAGATTCTCAAACCTCAATTCTTGATTTCTGTGTACTCACAGGCTCAACACCCCATGGAAGCTGCCAAGACTTGAGACATGCACCCTCTGAACCCATGGCCTCAACTCTACATTGGCCCCTTTCAGCCATGGCTGGAGTGGCGGGGATGCAGGGCACCAAGTCTCTAGGCTGTACACAGCACAGGGACCCTGGCCCAGCTCATAAAACCACTTTTTCCTCCTAAGCATACAGGCCTGCGATGGAAGGGACTGCCAAAAATGTCTCTGACATACCCTGGAGACATTTTCCCCATTGTCTTTGTGATTAACATTTGGCTCCTCATTACTCATTACTGCAAATTTCTGCAGCTGGCTTGAATTTCTTCTCAGAAAATAGGACTTTTTTTTTTTTCTATTGCATTGTCAGGCTACAAATTTTTCAAACTTTTATGCTTGGTTTCCCTTATGAAATGAAATATTTTAACAGCACCCAAGTCACCTCTTGAATGGTTTGCTGCTTGGAAATTTTTTCCACCACATACTCTAAATCATCTCTCTCAAGTTCGAAGTTCCACAAATGTCTAGGGCGGGGGAAAAATGCCAAAGTCTCTTTGCTAAAAACATAACAAGAGTCACCTATGCTCCAGTTCCCACGAACTCTCATTTCCATCTGAGACCAACTCAGCCTGGATTTCAATGTTCATATCACTATCAACATTTTGGTTAAAGCCATTTAACAAGTCTCTAGGGAATTCCAAACTTTCCACAGTTTCCTGCCTTCTGAACCCTCCACCTACTCCACCCTACACCTGTTACGCAGTTCCAAAGTCACTTCCATATTTTCCAGTATCTTTTCAGCAGCACCCCACTCTACTGGTACCAATTTACTGTATTAGTTTGTTTTCACATTGCTGATAAAGACATACCTGAGACTGGTCAATTTACAAAAGACAGAGGTTTATTGAATTTGCAGTTCTACATGGCTGGGGAGACCTCACAATCATGGTGGAAGGCAAGGAGGGACAAGTCACATCTTATGTAATTGGCAGGAGGCAAAGCAGGGTTGTGCATAGAATCTCCCATTCTTAAAGCCAGCAGATCTCATGACACCCGTTTACTATCATGAGAATGGCATGGGAAAGACATGCCCCCATAATTCAGTTGTCTCTCACCAGGCTCCTCCCACAATATGTGACAATTATGGGAACAACAAGATCAGATTTGGATGGGGACACAGAGTCAAACCACATCAACTACTTAAAGATTTTTAAAATTTCATTTTGGGTATTAAATTACCTGCTGATGATTAGGGAAGATGAGGACTTCCCTAATGCTTGGCTGACCTTTACTCCTGCTCCACATCACCCCTTTACAGCATATGATCTCTCCATCTGCCCAGTACAGGTGTATCACAAGGGTGTTGAGATCTATGTTCGGTTCTTACCCTGTTATAACTGTGTATCTTTAGTACATATTATGATTAGTTTTTCCTTTCCTATACAACTTGTTACTTTTTTTCTAGAATTAATAATTGTCTTTTTCTTTTAGGAGAATTAATACTTACCTTTCTCTCTTTGGGGAATTAATATTTGTCTTTTTTTCCTAAGAATTTATTATTCATTTGGCATCACATTTTAAGTCCTATACATTTTTCCTCAATGTATTCAAACACATTACATTGTCTACCAATTTTATTTCTAGGAAATGTCTCCAGGAGCTTTCTATATATATTTTTTTGTAGTTAATACATTTTTCCATAAGTTATTGGGGTACAGGTGGTATTTGATTATAAGAGTAAGTTCCTTAGTGGTGATTTGTGAGATTTTGGTGCACCCATCACCCAAACAGTATACACTGAACCATATTTGTAGTCTTTTATCCCTAGCCACCCCTCCCACTCTTCCCAAGTCCCCACATTCAATTGTATTATTCTTATGACTTTGCATCCTCATAGCTTAGTTCCCACTTATCAGTGAGAACATATGTTGCTTGGTTTTCCATTCCCGAGTTACTTCACTTAGAATAATAGTCTCCAGTCTTATCTGGTTTGCTGCAAATGCTGTTAATCCATTCCCTTTTATGGTGAGTACTATTCCGTTATATATACTACAGTTTCTTTATCCACTCATTCATTGATGGGCATTTGGGTTGGTTCCACAATTTTGCAATTGTGCTGCTAAAACATGTGTGTGCAAGTATCTTTTTTGTATAATGACTTCTTTTCCTCTGTGTAGATACCCAGTAGTGGGATTGCTGGATCAAGTGGTAGTTCTACTTTTAGTTCTTTAAGGAATCTTTCCATTGTTTTCTATAGTGGCTGTACTAGTTTACATTCCCAACAGCAGTATACAAGTGTTCCTCGATCACCACATCCATGCCAGCCTCTACAGTTTTTGTTTTGTTTTTTTGGTTATTGTCATTGTTGTAGGAGTAAGGTAGTATGATGTTGTGGTTTTGATTTGCGTTTCTCTGGTCATTACTGATGTTGAGCAGTTTTTCGTATGTTTATTGGCCATTTGTCTATCTTCTTTTGAACATTGTCTATGTTCTTAGCCCACTTTTAGATGGGATTGTTTGTTTGTTTTTCTAACTTGTTTGAGTTCATTGTAGATTCTGGATATTGGTCCTTTATCAGATGTATAGATTTTGAAGATTTGCCCTCACTCTCTGTCTGTTTACTCTGCTGACTGTTCTGTTTGCCATGCAAAAGCTCTTTAATTAAGTACCAACTATTTATCTTTGTTTTTATTCATGATCATGAAATCCTTGCCTAAGCCAATGTCTAGAAGGGCTTTTCCAATATTATCTTCTACAAGTTTTGTAGCTTCAGGTTTTAGATTTAAGTCCTTAATCCATCTTGAATTAATTTTTGTATTAGGTGAGAGATGAGAATCATTTCATTTTCCTACATGTGGCTTGCCAATTATTCCAGTACCATTTGTTGAAAAGGGTGTCCTTTTCCCACTTTATGTTTTTGTTTGCTTTGTTGAAGATCAGTTGGCTGTAAGTGTTTGAGTTTATTTCTGGGTTCTCTATGCTGTTCCATTGATCTATGTGCCTATTTTTATACTAGTAGCATGCTGTTTTGGTGACTATGGCCTTATAGTATAGTTTGAAATCAGGTAGTGTGATGCTTCCAGATTTGTTCTTTTTGCTTAGTCTTGCTTTGACTATGCAGGATCTTTTTTGGTTCCGTATAAATTTTAGAATTGTTTTCTCTAATTCTGTCAAGAATGATGATGGTATTTTGATAGGGATTGCATTGAATTTGCAGATTGCTTTTGGAAGTATGGTCATTTTCACAATACTGATTCTACCCATCCATGAGCATGAGATGTGTTTCCATTTGTTTGTGTCCTCTATTATTTCTTTCAGCAGTGTTTTATAGTTTTCCTTGTAGAGGTCTTTCAACTCCTTGGTTAGGTATATTCTTAAGTGTTTTATTTATTTTTTATTTTTTTGAAGCTATTGTAAAATGGATTGAGTTCTTGATTTGATTCTCTACTTGATCACTGTTGGTGTATAGAAGAGCTACTGGTTTGTGTACATTAATCTGGTATCTGGAAACTGCTGAATTTGTTTTAATCAATTCTAGGAGTTTCTGGAAGAGTCCTGAGGATTTTCAAGATAAACAACCATATCGCCAGCAAACAGTGACAGTTTTATCTCTTCTTTACTGATTTGGATGCACTTTATCACTTTCTCTTGTCTGATTGTTCTGGCTAGGACTTCCAGTACTTCGATGAAGAGGAATGGTAAAAGTGGTCATCCTTGTCTTGTTCCAGTTCTTAGAAGGAATGCTTTCAACTTTTCCCTATTCAGTATTATGTTGGCTGTGGGTTTGTCATAGATGGCTTTTATTACATTGACGTATGTCCCTTGTATGCTGATTTTGCTGAGAGTTTTAATCATAAAGCGATGCTGGATTTTATTGAATGCTCTTTCTCCATCTATTGAGATGATCATGTGATTTTTGTTTTTAATTCTGTTTATATGGTGTATCACATTTATTGTGTATGCTAAACCATCCCTGTAACCCTGGTATGGTCATGGTAGATTATCATTTTGGGATATGTTGTTGGATTTGGTTAGCTTGTATTTTGTTAAGGATTTTAGCATCTATGTTCATCAAGAATATGGGTCCATAGTTTTGTTTTTTGATTATATCCTTTCTTGGTTTTGGTATTAGGGTGATGCTGGCTTCACAGAATGAATTAGGGATGATTCCTTCTTTCTCTATCTTGTAGAATATTGTCAAAAGGATTGGTAGCAATTCTTTTTTCAATGTATGGTAGAATTCTGCCTTGAATCCATCTGGTCCTGGACATTTGTTTGTTGGTAATTTTTAAATTACCATTTAAATCTCACTGCTTGTTATTGGTCTGTTCAGGGTATCTAATTTTTCCTGATTTTAGCTAAGAGGGTTGTATTTTTCCAGGAATGTTTCCATCTCTTCTAGGTTTTCTAGTTTATGTGTGTAAAGGTGTTCATAGTAGCCTTGAATACACTTTTGTATTTGAATAGTGTCAGTTGTAATATCTCCTGTTTTATTTTTTAATGTAATTATTTGGATTTTCTCTCTTCTTTTCTTGGTTAATCTTGCTAATGGTCTATCAGTTTGATTTGTCTTTTCAAAGAATCAGCTTTTTGTTTCATATATCTTTTGTATTGTTTGTTGCTTCATCTTCATTTCGTTCTGCTCTAATCTTTGTCATTCATTTTCTTCTGCTGGGTTTGGATTTGGTTTGTTCCTGTTTCTGTAGTTCCTTGAGGTGTGACCTTAGAATGTCAGTTTGTGATCTTTCATTCTTTTTGATATGGCCGTTTAGAGCTGTGAACTTTCCTCTTAGCACTGCCTTTGCTGTATCCGAGAGGTTTTGATAGGTTGTGTTATTATTGTCATTCAGTTTGAGGAATTTTTAAATTTCTATCTTGATTTCATTTTTAAACCAATGCTCATTCAGGAGCAGTTAATTAATTTCCATGTATTTGCATGGGTTTTGAAGGTGTTTTTTGTTTTTGTTTTTTAAATTGTTTTCTAATTTTATTCCAGTGTGATTTGTGAGTGCTTGATATAATTTTGATTTTATTAAATTTATTGAGGCTCATTTTATGGCCTATCTTGGAGGAAGTTTCATGTGCTGTTGAATAGAATGTGTATTCTGTGGTAGTTGGATGAAATATTCTGTATATATCTGCTAAGTCCGTTTGTTACAAGTTATAGTTTAAATCCATTGTTTCCTTGTTATCTTTCTGTCTTGATGACCTGTCTAGTGGAATATTGAAGTCAGTGGAATATTGAAGTCCCCCACCATTACTGTGTTCCTGTTTATCTCATGTCTCAAGTCTATTAGTAATTGTTTTGTAAATTTGGTAGCTCCTTTCTTAGGTGCATATATATTTAGGATTGTAATATTTTCCTGCTGGACAAGGCATTTTACCATCTTATAATGTCCCTCTTTGTCTTTTTAAACTACTATTGCTTTAAAGTCTGTTTTTTTCCTAATATAAGAATAGCTACCTCTGCTCATTTTTGGTGTCCATTTGCATGAAATGACTTTTTCGTCCCTTTACTTTAAGTTTATGTGAGTTCTTATGTGTTAGGTGAGTCTCCTGAAGGCAGCAGATAGTTGGTTGGTGAGTTCCTATCTATTCTGCAATTTGGTATCTTTTAAGAAGAGCATTTAGGCCACTTATATTCAGTGTTAGTATCGAGATGTGAGGTACCATTGCATTCATCATGCTATTTGTTGCCTGTGTACTTTGTTTTTTTGTTTTTCAACTTGTATTTTTGTTTTATAGGTCCTGTAAGATTTATGCTTTAAAGAGGTTCTGTTTTGGTGTGTTTCCAGAATTTGTTTCAAGATTTAAAGCTCCTTTTAGCAGTTCTCTTATTGGTGGCTTGGTAGGGTCAAATTCTCTCAGCATTTGTTTGTCTGAAAAAGACTATCTCTTTCCTTCATATATGATGCTTAATTTCACTGGGTGCAAAATTCTTGGCTGATAATTGTTTTGTTTGAGGAGGCTGAAGATAGGGCCCCAATGCCTTCTATCTTGTAGGGTTTCTTATGAGAAATCTGCTGTCAATCTGATAGATTTTCCTTTTAAATTTACCTGGTGCTTCTGTCTCACAACTCTTAAGATTCTTTCCTTTGTCTTAACTTTAAATAACCTGATGACAATATGCCTAGGTGATTATCTTTTTGAGATAAATTTTGCAGGGTTTTTTTGTGCTTCTTGTATTTGGATGTATAGGTCTCTAGCAAGACTGGACAAGTTTTACTTGATTATTCCCCTAAATATGTTTTCCAACCATAGAATTCTCTTCTTCCTTAGAAACACCAATTATTCTTAGGTTTGGTTGTTTAACATAATCCTAGACTTCTTGGAGGCTTTGTTCATATTTTCATATTCTCTTTTCTTTGTCATTGTTGAATTAGGTTAATTCAAAGACCTTGTTTTTGAGCTCTGAATTTCTTTATTCTACTTGTTCAATTTTATTGCTGAGACTTTAAGCAATATGTTTTCTTGATATTTCTCTCTCCACTTCTTATAACGTTTTTTGGATTTTCTTTCACTAGACTTTGCCTTTCTCTGGTGCCTCCCTGATTAGCATAATAACCAACCTCCTGAATTCTTTTTCAGGTAAATTAGGGATTTCTTCTTGGTTTGGATTCATTGCTGGTAAACTAATGTGATATTTTGGGGGTGTTAAAGAGCCTTATTTTGTCATAATACCAGAGTTCGTTTTCTGTGTGTGTGTGTGTGTGTGTGTGTGTGTGTGTGTGTTTTAATTGTTCTTCTTTTTCTCATTTGGGTAGGGGTCAAAAGGGAGGTCTTGGGTTTTTCCCAGGGGGTATTCCCTTGATGTAGTACTCTCCCCCTTTTCCTATGGATGTGGCTTTTTGTGATGCAAACTGCATTGATTGTTGTCTCTCTTCTGGGTCTAGCCACCTAGCAACTGTACCTAGATTCATGCTGGTACCAGGGGTTGTCTGCAGGGTCCTGTGCTGTGAACCATCCATGGGTCTCTCAGCTGTGGATACCAGCACCTGTTCTGATGGAGATGGCGGGGAGATGCAATGGACTCAGTGAAGGTTCTTAGCTTTGGTGGTTTAATGTTCTATTTTTGTGCTGGTTGGCCTCCTGCTGGGAGGCGGCACTTTCCAGAGAGCTTTAGCTGTGGTAGTATGGAGAGGAACCAGCAGTTAGTGAGACCCTAGAACTCCTATGATTACATGCCCTTTGTCTTCAGCTACCAGGGAGGCAGGGAAGGACCATCCGGTGAGGGCAGACACTATGTGTGTCTGAGCTCAGAGTCTTCATGGGTGGGTCTTGCTGTGGCTGCTGTGGGGGGTGGGGGTGAGGCTCCTAGGTCACTGGAGTTGAGTACCTAGGAGGACTATGGCTGCTTTTGATGAGTCATGCAGGTTGTCAGGGAAGTGGAAAAAAGCCAGCAGTCACAGGCTTCACCCAGCTCCCATGAAAACTGAAGGGAAAGTCTTACTCCCACCAAGACTCCCAACACTCCTGAGTGTGTTTCCAGACAATGGGGAGCCAGGCTTAAGAACCTGCCCTAGGCTACCCACCTCCTAGCTATAAAAAGGGGCTTGATTCTTCTTCTGCTTGTGGAGTTTCCATGCCAGATTCGTGCCCTCCCCTAAATTCTGACCAGGAGGCTTCTTGCCCCATTCAAATTCTTATGAAGTTCAGCTTGAGGTTCCTTTTCCTCCACACCTCTGGCTGCCCTCCCAGTGGATCCCTGTGGTGCCAAGCAGGAATGGCCTGCTTGGAGACCCAGAGAGCTCTCAGTGCCTTTCTGCTGCTTTGTCTATTTTTCCTTCCCTGTATTTCACTCAGCTCTCTAAATTGACTCAGTTCCAAGTAAGGTTGGAAACGTCTCCCATAAACACACCTTCAGTTTCTCTAGGGTGTGCATGTTCAGGAGAGGCTTTTCCTTTCCTACTTCTGCAGTTGCAACACGTAGAATTTGGAGTGTCTCCCGGGTCCTGCAGGAGCAGTTTGCTTCCTTCAGATGATCTGAGGGTCCTCTCAAGATGTTGGTTTGTTCTTGCAGTCTATCTGGAGCTAAAATTCATAATGAGAGACTCCACACACTGCTCTGTTTGTTTGAGTTGGAGCTTCAATCTAGTCCTGTCTCCCTTCTGCCATGACGATCTGACTTTCCAGGAGCTTTCTAATGAGTTATTGTACATATCTGGTGAACAGCCCAAACATTTCAATGTCTTCTCTTACAGTTCTTATATTAACCAGGGTTCTCCAGAGGAACAAAAACAATAAGCTGTTTACGTGTGTGTGTGTGTGTGTGTGTGTGTGTGTGTGTACATACATATGGCTATTTATATGTGTGTGTATATACATATATAATCTTCCATTGTTAGATATATCTATAGAGATAGAGATATAGATATCTCCCTATTGAAAGCCCCAAAAGAGAAATGTTTTCTATGTTAATCCAAGCATCATATGAGGTAAGTAAGCTCTAACTCAGTGGTTCTCAGTGAGAATTTCTCAGGGTCAGCTGCACATTAGATTTACATGGCTCCCTTTAAAAATCTCAGTGTCCCAGCCAAAACCCAGATCAGGGTGGAACTCAGACTTCAAGCGATTCCATGTGCAGCTTAGGATGAATATCAATGTTCTAGCCATAGAGTTATTCAGTAGCTATCAAAATATATTCCAGGGAACAACAGCATCAGTCTCACCTTGATTTCTCAACCTTGGTATAGTTGCATTTTGGACCAGATAATTCTTTACAGTGGGAAGCTGTCCTGATAGGATGGTAGGATAAAATATAGGATCCTAGCTGTATTAGTCAGGGTTCTCTAGAGGGACAGAGCAAATAGGATATGTATGTGTGTGTGTGTGAATATATATATTCATTGCTGGTAAACTAAATATCACATTAGTTTACCAGCAATGAATCCAAACCAAGAAGAAATCCCTGATTTACCTGAAAAAGAATTCAGGAGGTTGGTTATTATGCTAATCAGGGAGGCACCAGAGAAAGGCAAAGTCTAGTGTGTGTGTGTGTGTGTGTGTGTGTGTGTGTGTGTGTGTGTTTGTATGTGTGTCCTATTAGCTCTGTCCCTCTAGAGAAAGCTGAAGAAAAAGGAGAGCCAGTCTGAGTCCCAAAACTGAAGAACTTGAAGTCTGAAGTTCAAGGGCAGGAAGCATCCAGCATGGGAGAAAGATGCAGGCTGGGAGGTTAACCCACATCTCAGATGGTGACCCCAATGTGATCAAGGGCACAGACCTGGATAATTAACATGGTTAAGAGAATGGTTTTACGACTGATGAAGGCTTTAGGTTTCAGGTCCAGAGTAAATGCTATTACCAGGTAATTCCCCTTTGATCTTCCCCAGAGGCCACCCAGCACACAATTAACATGAGTAAACAGTTAGAGGGGAGACAAACGGGTGTGGGGTAAGGTCTTTGATCATCTCTATCTCTCCCTAACTTAATGAACAGGCGGACTGTCTTTGGCCTTCCCCAGTAAAACCTTTTGGCCTTCCCAAAGGTTTGAGACTAATCTATAACTTTCTAATATATCTTTAATATTTTCTGTAATACCTTTGTCAACCACCGCGAGTGAATCTCAACACAGGTCAGCCTTGGTAAGTGAAAGTCCATGTTGCTGAGCCCATGTGTAACCTACATCCCTGCCACAGTGATCACTTTGGTCATTAGCCCACTGGGCAATGACAGGGGAGGTTGGGGAAAGAGGCTGAATGGCATCCACAGAACAGGTCATCCTAGTCACTTAATTATTAAAATCTTCCTCTGCTGAGGTCACCTGTTGGTGAGTACTCACATGGAATACAAATACAGTTTTTGACCACACAGAAAGGTCTATCTACATACCTCTTCCCAAAAATTCTTTGTCACCAATTTTTCTATCATGCTTCTTCTAAGTCTTTGACCATCCAACCAAACCATTGGCCACAGTGCATGAATCAGTATATAATCGCACATCTGGCCATTTTTCCTTCCATGTAAAGTGCACAACTAGGTGCACTGCTCCAAGTTCTGCCCACTGGGAAGATTACCCTTTACCGCAGTTCTTCAGGAATGTCCTAGAAAGGGGCTAACCACTTTCAGATGTCCACTTCAGCTGTCCACTTTCAGATGGTGCCTGCATATCGTGCAGAACCATCTGTGAACCAGATCCTAGTCTTCTCTTCCTCTGTCAACTGATCATAGGGAACTCCCCATGAGGCCATTGGTGCACACTGGGGAAGAGAAGGCAGAGTGACCAGGGTAGAGACCATGGGCATTTGAGCCACTTCCTCCTGTAACTTACTTGTGGCTTCAGGACCTGCTTGAGCCCAATCATGTATATACCACTTCCATTTGATAATGGAATGCTGCTGTGCACAACCCACTTTATGGCTAGATGGGTCAGGAGGCACCCAGTTCATGATAGGCAGTTCAGGTCACATGGTGACTTGATGACCCATGGTCAGATCATCAGTTTCCACCAAAGCCCAGTAACAGGCTAAGAGCTATCTCTCAAAAGGAGAGTAGTTATCTGCACAAGAAGGCAGGGCCTTGATCCAAAATCCTAGAGGACTCTGATGTGATTCACCTGTGGGGGCCTGCCAAAGGCTCCAAACAGCATCTGTCTCTGCCACTGACACCTCCAGCACCATTGGATCTGCTAGGTCATGTGGTCCAACTGCCAGAGCAGCATGCACAGCAGCCTGGACCTGTTGCAGAGCCTTCTCCTGTTCCAGAGCACACTCAAAACTGGCAGCCTTTTGGGTCACTCGATAAATGGGCTGGAGTAACACACTCAAATGAGGAATGTGTTCCCTCCAAAATCCAAATAGGCCCACTAGGTGTTGTGCCTCTTTCTTGGTCGCATGAGGGGCCAAATGCAGAAACTTATTCTTCTCCTTAGAAGGAATATCTTGACAGGCCCCACAGCACTGAACCCCAAGAAATTTTACTGAGGTAGAAGGTCCCTGAATTTTTGTCAGATTTGTTTCCCATTCTCTGGCACAAAATGTCTCACAAATAAGTCCAGTGTGTTTGCTACTTCTTGCTCACTGGATCCAGTCAGCATAATGTCATCAGTGTAATGTATCAGTGTGATATCTTGTGAAAGCAAAAAGCAATCAAGTTCTCTCCAAACAGGGTTATGCACAAAACTGGAGAGCTGATAAACCCCTGATGTAGCACAGTAAACATATATTGCTGGCCTTGCTAGCTGGAGGCAAATTGCTTCTGATGGGCCTTACGGACAGGAATGGAGAAAAAGACCTTTGCCAAGTCAATGGCTGCATACCAGGTACCAGCACATGTGTTAATTTGCTCAAGCAATGAAACCACATTTGGTACAGGAGCTGCAATTGGAGTCACCAGTTGGTTAAGCTCACAATAATACACTGTCATTCTCCAAGATCCATCTGTCTTCCACACAGGCCAATAGAAGAGTTGAATAGGGATGTGGTGGGAATCACCACCCTTGCATCTTTCAAGTCCCTGATGGTGGCACTAATCTCTGCAATCTCTCCAGGGATGCAATATTGCTTTCAATGTACTGTTTTTGTAGGTAGAGGCAGCTCTAATGGCTTCCATTTGGCCTTTCTCATCATAGTAGTCCTCACCCTACCAGTCAGGGAGCCAGTGTGGGGGTTCTGCTAGCTACTAAGTATGTCTATGCCAATTATGCCTTCTGGCACTGGAGAAAGGACCACAGGATGAATCCGGGGACCCATTGGACCCACTGTAAGTTGGACCTGAGCTAAAACTCCATTAGTTACCTGATCTCCATAAGCTCCTACTTTAACTGGGAAACCACAATGACATTTTGGGTCCCCTGGAATAAACATCAGCTCAGAGCCAGTGTCCAGTAGTCCCTGGAATGTCTGATCATTTCCCTTTCCCCAATGCACAGTTACTCGGTAAAAGGCCGAAAGTCTCCTTGGGGACGGATGGGAGAATGATTCACTGCATAAATTGTTGGTAGTGTAGTGGGATCCTTCCTCAAGAGGACCTGGCCTTCTCTTCATTCAATGGGTTCTGGGTCTGTACACTGGTTCGAGTGTGGAAATTGATTGAGGGGCTGTGATTCTCTGTTTATATAATTAATCCTTTGTCCATTTGACCTAGAAGATTTCTGCTTGTATAAATTAAGTAGGAATGCAGTAGGCTTCCTATCAATTTCACCTCTAGGAACACGGTGATTAATTAGCCAGTGCTAGAGCTCTACACAAGTCAGACTTTTCTGATTGCTGCTTTGCCTCTGCTGTCTATTATGGTAGCTACACCCACCTTGCCTTTGACGGTTGAGTGTGCCACTTGGTCCCTGCCGCCTCAGGATCCCATTATTCTCATTGTATTTAAATTTTTTAGTCGAGTGACTGTGATCACTTTAGATCTGACATACAAAGAAAAGTAATTACAGTGCTTGTCAAAGACACAAGTGCTGCCTTCACAAATCTATTTTTGCAAGGCATTGTTTAAGGGTATATCTTCTGTCCCCTCCCAGCTGGAATGAGTAGATCTAAAGTGACTAATCCACTCCACCATTCCAATGTCCCTAAGCCTTTGAATCCCTTCCTCTGCATTAAACCAAAAGAGATCAGGCATTTTCAGCTTGCACACAGTGGGCCATCTTTAATCCATATTTGAGCTAACCAAGCAAAGAAACTATGAGAACCTTTTTAAACTCCCCAAGCTGTAATGTCAAATGCAGAGTCCCTACTTAGTGGGTCCACATCAATAAATTCAGCCTGTTCCAACTCTATGTTCTTTCCACCATTATCCCACACCATTAATATCCATTCCCATGCCTGGTCTCCAGACTTCTGTTTATATAAATTAGAGAACTCAAACAGTTCTTTTTAAATGTTGTACACTTCCTCATGGGTCACACTCTGAATCTCATCACTGGGGGCCCGTCAGGACTTTAGTCTGGTTATAGGTCTGGAGGCAAACTGATGTGTTAGGGGTGGCTCCTAAGGAGAATCAACATTATCTTTCCTGGTAACTGCCTCGGGGAAGCCATCACTGTTGGCTCAGGCAGCACAGGGTTTATCTCCTCAGATAAAGATGGAAAGGCTGATGGCAGCATGGGTAAGGGATGGAATGCTACCACTGCTGGAGATGGGGAAACTATTCCTTCTGGCTAAAAAGGTTCATTGCAGTTTATAATCTTATTGTTCCTAGCTCCATCAGGGTCTTCCCACACAATCTCATTCCAAGTTTCAGGGTCCCATTATTTTCCAATCAATGCTCTTACTTTAACAGTAAACACCTGGTGAGACTGTGCATTCATCTTTTGTTGCAGGTCAGCCCCTCGCAACAAAAAAAACCTGCTTTTCCACAATTTCAGCTCTTTCTCTATGGTAGATGAGTCTCAGGGGAGTCTTAGTAGAAGTGAGGCTCAGTATCTACTTCTGAAGCTGGGAGACAGAATTCTAAGTCATCATTTTCTTTCATCACTTTGTCCACTGAACTTAGGAGTAGCCAACCAACTTCACTATGTTCCTTGAGTCTCCACATGTGGTCAAAGGTATTATGTACAGAGTCACTAAACTCCTTACCTCTCACAAATGGTGAATCAGGAGTGTTGAGTGCATTTATTTTACATAAATCTCTAAACAGTTCATGCCAAGAACTTTCAGTGTTCTCTATACTATTAGAAGTAGAGTCCTTAGCATTTTCGGGTCTAATATTGTTAAGTAGCCAACTCCAGAAACCCCCAAACCAACGAAATGACTCCATCCTTAATATTCTGTTTCTCTAGAACCACTCCTGGTACCAAAATCTATATTAGGGTTCTCTAGAGGGACAGAACTAATAGGATCTATCTATGATATATATTTTATATCATATATATAATATTATATCTTATATATCATATATTTATAGCATATATATTATCGTATATATCATATATATATATATATATATATATATATATATATATATATATAAAGGGAGTTTATTAACTTACATTATCACAAGGTCCCACAATAGGCTGTCTGCAAGCTGAGGAGCCAGGAGAGCCAGTCTGAATCCCAAAACTGAGGAACTTGTAGTCTAATGTTCAAGGGCAGGAAGCATCCAGCATGGGAGAATGATGTAAGCAGGGAGGCTACGTCAGTCTCTCCTTTCCACATTTTTCTGTCTGCTTTACATTTGTTGGCAGCTGATTGGATTGTGCCCACCCGATTAAAGGTAGCTCTGCCTTCCACAACCTACTGACTCAAATGTTAATCTCTTTTGACAACACCCTCACAGACACACCCAGTATTAATACTTTTTCCTTCAATCCAATCAAATTAACACTGGCTATTAACCGTCACACCAGCTAATTTTGAATTTCAGATAAAAAAATGGATATTTTTCCTTAGCGTAAGTATAGTATCATGCAGATATGATTCGATTGTGTGCCTTTCCCAAATCTCATGTTACAATGTAATCCCTGGCTGGGCACTGTGGCTCACACCTGTAATCCTAGCACTTTGAGAGGCCGAAGTGGGCAGTTCATTTAAGGTCTGGAGTTGAAGACCACCTTGACCAAGATGGTGAACCCTGTCTCTACTAAAAGAAACAAACAAACAAAATTCAAAAAACTTAGCTGGGCATCATGGCACATATCTGTAACTCCAGATACTTGGGAGGCTGAGGCTAGAGAATAACTTGAACCCAGGAGGTGGAGGTTGCAGTGAGCTGAGATTGCACCACTGCACTCCAGCCTGGGTAACAGAGTGAGACTCCGTCTCAAATAATAATAATAATAATCTAAAATGAAATCAAATATAATCCCCAGTCTGGAGATGAGCCTAGTGGTAGGGGTTTAGTTCATGAGGAAAGAAAAATCCTTCGTGAATGGTTTGGTGTCCTCCTCCAAGTCAGCCGCAAGTTCTAGCTCTGAGTTCATGTGAAATCTGGTTGTTTAAAAGAGTGTGGCACCTCCCCCCTCTTATCTTGTTCCCTCTCTCACCATGTGATGGTCATGTTTCCCTTTCACCTTCCACTGTGTTTGAAAGCTTTCTGAGACCCTCAACAGAAGCAAATACCAGGTCCATGCTTCCTGAACAGCTGCAGAAACATGAACCAAAACAAACCACTTTTCTTTAAAAATTATCCAGTCTCAGATATTCCTTTATAGCAATGCAAAAACAGCCCAACACACATGTGATATTTGTGACATATTTATATGAAAAAAATCAGTTATTGCTTATCTGAAATTTAAATTTATCTGTGTGTCCTGTGTTTTCATTTGCTTAATGCGGTAATGTTAGTCCTAACTGTTTGAGGATATTTAACAGCATGCTTGGACCTCTGTCCACTAGATGCCAGTACCAACCCCACACCCTAGTGGTGACAACTAAAAATGTCTCCAGATACTGTCAAATGTCCACTGGGAGACAAAATCTCCCTTGGAGAAATGCAAAGCATGGGTCACCACCTCAAATCTCCTCAACCAGAAACTGAATAGGGAGGGATTTAGCAATCTGTGCTTTCACAAGTCTTACAGCTGTTCTGATGCAACTATAGTTTGAGAACAACATTGGTCTTATCTATTTCTCAGGCAAATGTATCCCAGAGAATATAAATTAGTATTGCTTAGTGTAGAGACCCATGGATTATCTATATCAGAATCACTATTGTTGTATATTAAAGTAACATCTAAGGGTGCACCCTGGAACTTCTTAGTCAAAATTTCTAAGGGGATGAAGAAAATGAGAGTCTAGTGGAAAACAATGGTCCAGGGTTCTACTTTTATTTTTTCAGTAAACAAACATACCCTAGTGACTCTTGTGTACACAGATATTTGAATACCACTGACGGGTATGGATTCTTCAGACTTTCTTTGTTTATATCACTAATTAGTTTCATGTTTCCAAAGCAAATTTCTGAAACAAATTGGCTTCTGGTATATACTTACCTATAGCAATGTTTCTCAGTTCTGGTAACATATTTGAACCACCTAAGGAGCTTTAAAAAAATACCAATGCCCAGTTTCCATCCAAAACAATTAAGCCAGAATGACTGAGGGTGGTATTTTCTGATTCCCAGATGGTTCTAATATGCAACTAGGTTTGGAAAACACTGGTCTATGGAAGAAAATACATTAGTCTTATCAATTCTAAAATTCCAGTTGGTTTAATGTCTATGTTCCTCATTATACATTTAAAAATTAATATTCTGGTTCAAATTTTGTATACATTTTGTGTCTCTTAAATGCATTCAAGTTCTGGGGGTCCTGAGCCAACCAGTTCTGAGGAACACAGATAAATATCAGAATCTGGAGTACAATTGTATAATTGGGATATTCTCCTCATTCACAGCCCACATGCTGGTCTTTATTCACTCTACTGTCTCTTGTAACTTACTCCAAATTCAACTAATTTTCAGGGCTTTTTTCAATTAATCATTAATATAATAGAGAAATGGCTGCAAATGTCTATCGTCACAAATAGAGGAACTTTGATGTTAATATAATCAGGCCTTTAGGTCTAACTTCCAGTTCACAGGAAATATAGAAGACAGGGAAAAAAAAATTAAGCACCCATAAGCAAGGATTCAGACTACTCTATAAGGTGAACATTTTATAGAATAATTTGACTTGTCTCTTCAACAAGTCATTATTATGGAAACAAAATAATACACGAAATGAAATAAATATGTTATGGCATTAAAAGGGAGAATGTTTTAAATTAAAAGAGATTTAAGAGCCATAACAATCACAGGCAATATATGGGCCTTGATTAGATCCCCATTGAAAAAACTAGCCTAAAAGAAATGATTGCAGTGATAGAATTTGAACACAGTTTAGGTATTAGATGATGTTAAGGATCCATTATGTATTTTAAGGTGTGGTAACAGTATTGTGATTACATAAGGGAAATATCTTTATTTAATAATTGCATAACAAGGACAAAACACAATGATATCTGTAATTTACTTCAAACTGCTTTAGTCAAAAAATATTATGTAAATATGGCAAAGTTTTAACGATGTTTCAATCTAAATTATGATCATAAGTGCTTGTCACATTGTTTTCTTTTGCTTGAAATTTTTAATGGTAAAAAATAGGCTAGTAAGAAAAAAATAAAGTGAATATTTTAAGGCAGATTATATAATGGAGAAACCTCTGCAATGGAAATCAAACCACATGAGTCTGGTCTTGGCAATGAGTCATCCCCGCTCCAGGCCTCAGCTGCCTCCTCTACCAAATGAGGGGTTAGAACAAGGTTGTTCTTGCTGTAAGCCTGTGGTGATTGTCTTTATCCACAATTTTATTAGCTCATATTACAGATGAAAAAACTGATATACGGAGATGGTAGACCACTCAGCTGGTGTGCCAGAGCTGGAACTGGAACTAGGAACGCTAGCTCCCGAGCCTGCCCTCATATGCCATATCCTCACTCAACAATAACAGCACCTGCCAATTCTAAAAGCAAAATATTGCCCCCAAGTGTGATTTAGGACATCTCTGGGTGATGGTAAAAGTGCACAAAGAAGTTTTTTTTGCAAGTATTTTTTATTGCTAATATTTCAATAATGAATATTTTACCTTTTTTTTTTTGAAGTTTGTGGAGGACTAGAATCCTATAGCCAAAAGTAGGCAAGCCTGATAAATTTCTTTTTAAATAATATTTATTTCAATAGTTTTTGGAGTACAGGTGGTTACTGGTTACATAAATAAGTTATTTAGTGGTGATTTCTGAGATTTCAGTGCACCTGTCACCTGAGCATTGCACACTACCAGATAGGTAATCTTTTATCCCTCATACCCCCCATTCTTTCCTCCACCCCAGTCCCCGAAGTCCATTATACTGTTTATATGTTTTTGCATCATTTCTTATATAAAATTCTTCAGAGTAGAAAAAACTCAGGGTACAGTCATATCTGAAATAAAAAAAAAAACACTTTGTTTTATTGCCGACGATGATGTAAAGCAGGATCCCATTCTAACAGGACCATTGCACTTCATCAGGGAATCAAAAACAGGTTGCTAGCAAGTTCTCAAGGTATATAGATACTTCCTCGGGAGGTGGGAAAGCAAGTTATAAAAGACTCAATGTTACATATTTGAGCAAATCATCACTAAACACCTCCTGTGTGTCAGCTCTGTGTGGGGGATTTGCAAAACACATATTTATTGGCTAGCCACTGTTCGTCAGGCACTCTTGTCAGCATGGGAGCATTTTACAGTCAGTGTTTCAGGTGGTGATCAAATAGAATCCCTTTCCTCTTGGAGTTTACTTTATAACAGGGAGAGATGGTCTGTAAATGTTATGTATATAAGTAAACATGTTAGCCACTAAGAAGTGCTATTTTTACAAAAGTGGAGAAATATAAAAGAGCCTGAGAGAGGCTATTTTAAGGGGTGGTTAGTTAAGGTTAATTTAAGAAGATGATATTTTAATTGAGATCAGAAGAAGAGAGAATCAGTAATACATGGAAACATCAGAAGATCCTGACTAACTACTGTGTATCAGACTTATGGGCTCTCTACATTTTTCTCCATTGAAATTAAGAATATATGCTTCTGAAAGACATTATTTTAAAATGTATTTATTTATTATACTTTAAGTTTTCGGGTACATGTACAGAATGTGCAGGTTTGTTACATAGGTATACACGTGCCATGGTGGTTTGCTGCACCCATCGCCCCGTCATCTACATTAGGTATTTCTCCTAATGCTAGCCCTCCCCTATCTCTCTACCTGCTGCTATTCCTCCCCTAGCCCCTCACGCCCTGACAGGCCCCAGTGTGTGATGTCCCCCTCCCTGTGTCATTGTTCAATCCCACTTATGAGTGAGAACATGTGGTGCTTGGTTTTCTGTTCTTGTGTCAGTTTGCTGAGAATGATGGCTTCCCGCTTCATCCATGTCCCTACAAAGGACATGATCTCATCCTTTTTTATGGCTGCATAGTATTCCATGGTATATATGGGCCACATTTACTTTTATTAGCTAATTTAAGCTTTCCTGCAACTCTATTATGGAAGTACTATTATTTATTGTTTCCATATTACAGATGAGAAAACTGAAGCACAGAAACATAGACCACTCCCCAGGTATGATGGAGCTTGGATTTGAACTAAGAAGTGTAGCTCCAGAACTTGCCCTGTTATGCCATATCATCACTCAACAATCTAAGGTAGCACTGTATTCCAGAAGAAGAAATAGAGATTGCAAAGGCTTTAGCAGAGAAAGGAGCCTGGTGCATCTGAAAGACCAAAAGAAGGATAATGCGGCCTTTCAAGGAGGGAGTGGAAGCAGAAAAGGTAGGCGGGATCTTGATTTTATTTGAAGTTTTTAAGCAAAGGAGTTATAATGATCTGGTTTTCATTTTTGAGTGATCACTGTGCTGTACAAAAGATGGATTATGAGGGGACAAAAGTGAGGCAAAGAGATCCATTATGATGTTGCTGCCATAGAACAGGCAAGAACTCAGAGTAGCTTGGATTAAGTTGTAGTGGTAATGTGGTAAGACGCAGTTGGATTAAGATTTCATTTTAAAGGGGACATTCTGATGTGTTGGATGTGGGACGTGAGGGTAGGAGAAGAATGAAGAATAACTCCTAGGATCTTGGCCTGAGCCACAGGGTGGGTGGTCATGGTATTTACTAAGATGAACAAGCCTTAGGAGGAAGGAGCTCTGAAGGAGAAAGAAGAAAGGGAGGAGTCAATCATTCTGTCTTAGCTATGTTAAGTTTGAGTTGCATGATAGACATCAGAACCTTGGTTTTAAGTTCAGGAAATGTTGCCTTCGTTTAGCAAAGGAAAAAATGAAAATAAACATTTTGTTGAGCACAGTTTCTTCTGAAATAAATTCAGTTTGGACAATCAAGAGATCTATGTGGGCTGTTGGCCATAGACAGAGTCAATTCATTAGTCTAGATCAAAAGTTTTAAACAGGTGGTTCAAGAGTGTGTTCTGTTTAGACTTTAAAGTGTTTTAAAAATTAGAATATCTCATATAAAAATACTTTTGGCTTCTCTTAAATAATAGGAGGGCTAGTTAATATTTGGCCAACATTTTCGCTTTGGGAGCGCTCTACTTTCCACAGATTTTGTCACTCCCTGTTGTTTGCTCCTCTCTGGTCTTTATAGGTATTTGAGTTCATAGCACATAAACTAGATTCCAGTCTTCACTTTGCCACTTATGATCGTTTGGTATTTTTCTATCATCTAATTTTTCTGAGTCTCAGATACTCAATCATAAAATGTGGGATGTGACTAGCTCACAGGGTCTCACATGAAATAATGGATATAAAAGCATCTCATATTGGTAATGTGTTCTCAAAGTGTAAAACATTTTCATTTTAATATGAAAGTTCAGATTATTTATAACTGCAAAATCAGTCTGGGAAATGCCTAAGTTTAATTATTTGAACAATTATCAAATTTCTCCTAAAATATAGCCTAATTAAAAATAAAAGGGAAATTGAAAGGAATTGGTGCATCAAATTGAGGAGAATAAATTCTTTGAGGAAAGATACACCCACAAAATACTGAGAATTTAAAACATTTGCAAAGACTAAAGGGTAGAATGAAAGGAGAGCAAAAAACTGGAGTTAGAAACCATAGATTCTGGCCCCAGCTTCACAGCTTCTTATCTGTGTGAATTTATGAATGATGATAATAGAAGTGAATATTTCAGTGCTTTACATGTATCATTTCACTTAGCATCACAATCCTATAAGGTAGATAGTGCTACCACCCCCATATTACAGATGAAGAAATTGAGGCACACACTAGTTAAGTAATCTGTGTGCAGTAATGCAGCTAGTGAGTGTAATAAGTCATCTCACTTCTCAGTTTCTTGAAATAAAATGTGAAAAATAAAAATTTATTTTATAAAGATGTTTTTAAAGCACTATAGAGATAGACAGAACCTATTTTAAATGCCAAGAAGGAAACATGTTTTTATATACCTTATGAATGCCTATAATAACCTAGAGGCCATACTCATGTATTTTATCAAAGTTTGATTTCCAGTGAAAATATACACACAAATATCAAGCTGTTTAATAGTTTAACTGTGTTAAAATATGTATCCACCTGATATGTTTGTGTATTCCAATATTATTTTACAGATATCTTTAGCTAATGTAACCTTCATCTATGCACAGTGCAGAACCACACAATGAGGCACCTTGTGTGACTTTGTTGTTATCGAGGCTTCAAAATATGTTAGTAACAAATAGATCTCAACTCTTCAACCTCCCCGGCATTCCTTTAATGCTAATATATCCATTTTTGACGATCAGTAAGTAAAACACGAAGTTGTAAGATATTTGGTCTGAGTTCTAACACCTGCTCTGTCACTAACACTTTGAGTAAACTTTTTAAAAGTCAATATCCCTCTCTGAGTTTTACTTCTTCCATCTGTAAAATTAGAGGCTTGGGCCTAGTGACCTCCAGGTCCCCCTTCTGCTCTTGTACTCTGGAGTTTTATGAAATCTCACTATAAAATGAAGTATCCTTTCATTGTTATTAGCAAAGTATTAGTTGAACTCCCATTAAAAATAAACGAGTCTCCGCAAGTTTCCAACAGGACTAACAGGACAAAAACGCAGCACAGGTTACTCATTCTTATTCCTGAAGTTGACATGGGTTTATGCCTGAATGCAGGCCTTATGTGCTTTACCGGCTCCCAAGTGCTCCACTCGAATTGCTGAACTGAATGCTAATCAGGGACTCCGGCTGTGCAGGGTGAGCCTTGTCTGATTACATCAGCAGGGTGGGCTGGGATGCTCGATTCAGTTCAGAGTAGTTATTCAGCGGTTCAGTGACACATAGAAGGTCATGGACTTCAAAGAGAATGCTGAACGCTGAGATGAAGGCCTGTGCAGCATGGCCCAGTTAATGATCACACTTCATAATTTCACGGTGTGCTGATTCTCCCAGACACTGTGCTCAGCCTGACTTTTGCTGGCTTGGCTGAGGAATCAGGAGCCGTCACTCCAATGTCCGTCCCTTGATTTCTCAGCAGGTTTAACTGAATATCTTTCTTTCTGTAATTTTTTTCTTATGCAGGAGAACTTAGTAAGAGAATAATCTTTATCATTTTGTAGAACTTTGTTTCATGATTATTCAAGGGATTTTCACATCCCTTAGTCCATTTGGCAGCTAACTGAGCCTGTGAGGTACACAGGACAGACGTGATGACTTAGATCTTAGAGACAATGAACTGTCAGAGAGGGGAGAACTTGCCCTGAAACGCATGGCTAGGAAGTGACACCTTTACTCCCAACCAGTGTTCCTTCTTCTCTGCCATAACCCATCAACCTGACAGTGGAGAACATGTTTTTAAGGCTTTGCATCCTTTATGTACTCTGGAGGAAGGGGTATAATTTCTGCTTTTATCAGATGGATTTAATAACATTTAATAATGACCGTTTCTTGCTTCACTGTGTTATGCATTAGGTAGGTACTATGCTAGTGCCTATCTAATTTCCTTTTATATACAGTGGTTTTTCAGTGTTCTGTAGAAAAAGACTGGGAGTTTCTCAGAGGCCTCTTGAGACCATCAGTGTGGTTAGAGGAGAAGGGTGAATAAGTCAGACTATAGGCTTTATCCCTGCTCCAGCTGGAACATCTCTACCTTCATCTGTTTAACAATTTAACTTTTTAAATATATTGTTTGGTTGTTGTTGTTTGTTTGTTTTTTAGAGATGGAGTGTCAGTCACCAGGCTGAAGTGCAATAGTGTGATCATAACTTACTGCAGACTTGAACTCCTGGGCTCAAATGATCTCCCACGTTACCCTCCCAAATAGCTGGCACCACATCTGGCTAATTTTTATTTTTAAATGATGTTGTACTGATGAAGGGGTCTCACAATATTGTCCAGGTTAGTCTCGAACTCCTACCCTCAAGCAATCTTGCCTCAGCCTCCTCAGTCGCAGGAACTATAGGCACTAGCCACCACACTCAGCCTTCATTACATTGTAAACAAAGGAATCTCTAGCCAAGATGTTTGAAAACCACAGAATTATCATGTTCTTTTCAAAAGGGGGGATATTGAACTGCAGCCATAAGTTTTAAAGAGATGGCAGGAAAGGGCACTAAACTTTGTCATAAGGCAGGTCCTTGTGAAAGTCACCTGTGTACCTTCTGTGAGCTTTGGTTTCCTCTGCTATGAAGTGAAAATACTAATACTTTCTGTTTTAGTTTGCTAGGGCTTCCATAACAAACCAAGTGACTTAAATAACAGAAATTTGTTGTCCTACAGTTTTGGGGGCTGAAAGTCCACAATCAAGGTTTTTGCATGACTGGTTCTTCTTTAGGGCTGTGAGGGAGGTACATGTTGGAGATCATTCTCCTCGGCTTGTAGATGACTATTTTCTCCATGTGTCAGTTTACTGTATCCTCCCTCTATGTATGTCTTTCTCATTATCCACATTTCCCTTTTATATGAGAACACTGGTCATATTGGATTGGATCCACCCTACTCTAGTCTGACCTCATCTTAACTAACTACATCAGCAACAACTCCATGTCTAAATAAGCTCACATTCTGAATTACTGCGGGTTAGGATTTCAACATATGATTTTTGGAGGAACAGAATTTCACTCCTAACATCTTCTGTGCAGAGTCAGGATTGGATTATACACTTAAAGCATTTTATGGATTATCTAAGATACAATAGGTATTTAACAGACATGAGTTTCCTTGACTTTGTACGATACAATCCCTATTGGTGACTTTCTTTTTCAAACATTCACTTCTTTTTCTCTTTGCTATGATCTTTTCTAATTTTATCTTTCCCCATAGCCTCCTATTATAATTTTTTGACTTCTCACCTCTTCTGTCTATTTCCAGGGGGATTTCCACAACATAGGATGAGGTTATGTGGCCCTGATATGCACCTTTCATGGAAGACCATCCTTAAAATGAGCACTAGTTTGATATATTGAGATTCTCTCATTCTCTTTCTCAGCTAAGGTTGACTGATTTGGTCTCCAATACTACTTTGTCTGAAAGAGGCCCTGCTGGCTAGAATAATGGTTGTGAGTTCATAAAGTTTGGCCACAGGGAAAAGCTTCTGAAAATAATTTCCGAGAGAGGTAATATCAGAACTTTCTGAGAAAAGTTTATAAACATGTCTGAGCATGAGGGGGTGGTTTGAGTAGCAGATGCCAGATTCCAAAGAAAGAACAATTCTGGTGGAACAAAAGTTCACTGGGGCAAACAAAGGAAATACAACTGCATTTCTTTTCAATTCAACATTGCCTAAAACCAACAAGTGAGAAGTACCTCTTCTCAGTCTTTGGTTATTCACTCCTCAGTTGAAATGCGACTATCTTCCACAATCAACCTCGCATATTATTTACCAAGAGAATTGCCTTAAAGTGGCACACTTCAAAACTTCAGTAGGTCATTACAGGCACCACTGTTTTTTAAAAGCAGCACAGACTATAGGCTGAAATACAAAAGTTAGAGGGCAAAGATTGAGCAGATCCCAGGCCTGCATCTGATTTACTGAATACACCTGACTCACGTTAAATGGCCAGAAAGAAGCATAATATTATGGGTGGTGGAACTGTTTTTTCTTTTAATGCATACGGGGGCCTCAGGACGGAAGAAGGAAATTGATGCTGAGGTGGATGCATTTTTCAAGATGAGACACACACTGAGATAACAATTTCCTGACCGAATGCTCAGGTTGCTGTTTGAGAAAACTGAATCACTGGATTGGAGTTTCTTTTATAAGCCTGTCTCTAGGATCTTGAGATCTGCATGCCTAGATCTCTGGATGTCTGTGGGTGGGACTGGATGCTTTGGAAAGGCAAGAGGAACACTTAGATGAAGGGATTGAGTGGGTGGAATTGAGGCTGCAGACTAATCTCTTTATGCAGGTGTGTGAGCGTGTATGTGTGCCTGAGTGTGTTGACCTAGGCGTGGCTAGCTCAGCTGTTGTTTTGGAAGGCAGAACAACAGCTCTAAATTCCCCAGGGTATCATCAGCCAGTGTTCCAGCTCTACAATGGTGGTGGTCTTAGGAATCACAGCAGACCACCCACAAAGAAAAGAAATGAAAACAACATCTAGCCCTTCAAGCATGTTTTGCACTTATAATTTCAAAACATTCAGAAGCAGGAAACATTTTACAGTTTATTGAAATGAAGTCCTTGGAACAGGCATCAGCAGCGCTGTGAAAGAAGTAAAGGTAAACTTACATGAGACATAATAATATCAATAGTGTAGGGCAGTAACAATAGTAATTTATACTCTTTATCCCTCTTTGAAGAAGTTTTTCCCACGGAGGTTTCTTGAAGAGGAAAATGCCCTTGGTTTGGAGTGACTTAAATTACTGTTTTGACTCTGGCGTTAGCTCTATCATTTTGTACAATTACTTTTACTTCTTGAGTCATATTTTCTCATCAGTAAAAATGAGGATGAGGTGTATGCTGCTGACACAGGGAAGCTCTCGTGATTGATTAATCATATATTTATATAAAACTTTGATAAATTGAAAAATGGGAAACCATTAAATTATACTATTATTATGTTTATTTTGCAAAAGCCATGAAGAATCTCACAGAAATAGAAGAGTAATGACTTACTTTGCTTCGACTTTAGAAAACCAAGACTTTCTACAGACCACTTTACCCAAATTGCAACTGGCTTTTCATAATCAACACTAATAAAGCCACAAAATAAGTATTTCTCAGTACACTAGAGCTTGGAATAGTTGCAAATAAGTATGGCAGACTTGCTAGAGAGGAAGGACATTCACACAAGAATCAGGCAAGATGGAGAAATATTAATGTGCAAACTCATATTGATATGTAAGTGTGAAGATTCCTCATGTCTGATATTGGACTCATTTTGAAACCCTGAAGACAGTATGTCCTCCCAGGATTCTTCCCATAAACACCTCCTTTCACACATTTCAGAGGATTTTTTGAGCATTCATGGTTCCTACATTTTACACTCTTCCACACAGATCTAAATAACAAGTTTCATCTTGGCCTTTCTCTCCCTAATAAACAGTCCTCTATGGCTCAGTGAGATTTATTATTTCCCTCTATCCCACTTTTGAAGACAGTATTATGGCAAAAATAGCCAAAGAGGGTGGTAATCACTTACCTGCGGAGACCTTGAAACAGGGAGAAGAGATGCTATTTAGAGATAGATACAGCTTTTCTACAAAACACAAAGTTATGAGATTTTAAGCCTTTCCTTATTATTACTATCTCTAAACATAAAAGTGGAAGATAGCAAAAACTCTCCGTTTTCAATTCTACATAAAACATGGTCCAAGCAGTATCAAAACATCCAGGAACATTCCCCTTGATGGCTATAAGCCCCAGTAAACACTGGTTTTAATCATCATCATGTGGTGGTACCAGTGGTATGCAATGAAGCCTAAAGCTTTTTCACACCCTTCACTCTCTCTTGTAAAAGTGGTTAAGAGGCAGAGTGTAGTGGTTCTCACCCCTCATGATCCAAATGAAAACTCTTTCCAAATTAAGATGCCTGTGCCCTATCTCCAGATTTTTTTTTATTTTGTAGCCTTGGGGAAAGTTCTAGGAAACTGATTTATTAATACACACCCCAGGCAAATCTAATACAGATGGTCTGGACCTCACACTTTAAAGAATACTACTCAGTTATAAAAGGGAACAAAATAATGTCATTGCAGCAACTTAGGTGGAGCTGAAGATCATTACTCTAAGGGAAGTAGTTCAGGCATAGAAAACCAAATAGCATATGTTCTCACTTGTAAGTGGGAGCTGAGCTATGAGGACACAAAGGCATACGAGTGATATAATGGCTCTTGGGACTGAGTGGGGGAACACTGGGAGACACGTGAGGGACAAAAGACAACATATTGGGCCGGCGTGGTGGCTCAGGCTTGTAATCCCAGCACTTTGGGAGGCAGAGGTGGGAAGATCACGAGGTCAAGAGATCGAGACCATCTTGGCCAACATGGTTAAACCCGATTTCTACTAAAAATACAAAAATTAGCTGGGCAGGAGGCTGAGGCAGGAGAATCGCTTGAACCTGGGAGGTTGCAGTGAGCCAAGATCATGCCTCTGTACTCCATCCTGGTGACAGAGCAAAACTCCAACAATAGCAACAACAACAACAAAAAACGACATGTTGGATTCAGTGTACACTGCTCAGACGACAGGTGCACTAAAATCTCAGAAATCACTACTAAAAAACTTGTCCATGTAACCAAATACTACCCGTACTCCAAAAACTATTGAAATTTTAAAAAATTCAAAACACTCTCAAAAAAGAAAAAAAGAAAGAGAAAGAAAGACAAGAAATACCAGCTTGAAGCTAAAAGCTCAGGATTTCAAGTCAGACAAATCTAGGTTTAAATCCAAAAGCCTGTGAGTCTCAGATCTTAACCATTGGGCGAGTTGTTCTGCCTGCTTAAGCCTTAGTTTTGTTAAAAGGGAAAAAAAACCTAGACAAGTTTAAATTTAACCGAGTTTATTTGAGGAGAAAAGGAAAGCAAACAAACAAACAAAAATGGTCCACAAATCAGGCACCCTCAGAACCAAAAGCTTCTAAGAATGCCTGATCTGCCATGTGTTTAGGCAGTTTTTTTGGATAGAAAATAGAATTGGGGCAAAAAACACAACTTAATTGGTTAGAGTTTATTTGAATTAGCTGGCCCCCTACAATTGAGGAAAACTCAATTGATTAGAGTTTATTTGAATTAGCTGGTCCCCTACAATTGCGGAAAGCTCAGCTACTGTAACTATCCAGGATTCAGCTATCCATATGTGAGTATCCTCCCAAGTTAATTGGTTTTATTAGCATGAAGGACTCCATATTGGTTTGATCTGTTGGGCCTAGTACAGGAACTTAGTCCAAATCAATGACCTCCTACAAGTTTTATTCAACACTTTTTTTTCAACTATAAAATGGGAATAGTGACACCTCAGAATAGTGTAAGTTTTAAGGGACACTGGGTAAATAGAGAGCTTGACTCTGTGACTGCAACATAATAGGCACAAAATCCATAATGAATATTATTTGATATAACTTCAAGCTTAAACTATGGCAACTCTTACAAGGTTTGACATCTTGAAGACTTTAAATATATTCTCAAATTAAAAATAATAATGGTATTATTTTCCTTACAATGATGGCAAAGCACAATGGTATAATGAGTTTTTTGTATTTCTTCCCTTTCAAAGACAACAAACTACATTGAAGAATAGCAATTTAATTTAAACACTGGGACATGGGACATTTGTCCTTCAGGAATCTGTAGTTTCGTAAGTTCAGTGCCAATAAAGTTTTGTGAGACAGTCATGCAAAAGTGTTGAAAAAGATTCTGACAGTCACCATAGTATGAGCTAGTGAATATAACCCAGCCATCTGAGTGTCTGTTCTGGTGTTCAGGGCCAATACCAGTTCTCTTTTTTCCCCCCACAGGAATGTAAGAATCAAATGAGGAAATACAAGTGAAAGCTATTTGAAAACTGCACAGCACTTTTCTGTTATGATCAGGCTTCTGTTCTGAAAGCCAGAAAAGATAACACACTAAAGAAATAATAGGCCACCTCATAAAGAAGTTTCAGTGTTTTGGACTGATGGTTAAGTATAGTTACATGGCACCATCTGTAGGGTAACTGAAAAGCTGATACCCACATGGCAAGAGGAATCATCTGATTCAAGAATCAGATAAGAATCAGATCAGATAGGTTTTAAGGTTTCCTTCTATGCAGATATGGGATGATTCTGAAAACAAACAAACAAAAACTTCTAATGAGGAATTCAAGAAAATAGAGATGAAAAAATTCTTCCAAATTTTGTGTTGAACTGGCACACTTTCTAGAAACAAATTCAAAGTAAAATATGTAGTTTCACAAACCTGTATTTTTCAGGCAACAGCTGAATCAAGTAAGAAAACAAAGCCAAAATTATGGACCAAGTTGTTTACTAAATGAAAATTCTAGCCTTCATTATGGCTGTGGGATTTGGCTCTCCCAGAGCTATCACACCTGGCTTGTTGAGCAATAAATACCTGTGGCACCATGAGTCAGATGGGGCATTAACTAGCAAGTCAAGAGAACCAGGAACACTACTGAAGTGACGTCCTTCCATCTGCGAAGGAACAACATTTGCTGTCCGCAAACTAATTAAGCATGATGTGGATAGAAAAGGAGAAGGAGAGGGGAGTAAGAGGTTTGCCACTGGGAGCTTCTTGGTGGAAAACACTTCTGTTGACAAACCTTCAGTCTGTTAGGCTCCACTTCATGTGCTCTCTCAATACTTTGTATGCCTCTGTACAGCCTATCAGATCTGTGTTGTGTATCTTTTCTCCATGAGGCAGGAAATATACCTCATTTATTCTGTATCTTTAATGACACACTATGTCATTGCATAGAACTCAGCATACAGCTATGAATTGAGTACAATAGCACCGATTAAAAAGTGTCCCAGGTTCTAAAATATTGCCAGTTAGTGGTAGAAAATCCATGTCCTGTTGTAAACCTCTGGGAAAAGAAATATAGATTAACTTTAAGGACAATAATCAGGGATATTGTAATATAGGACTGTTGTGAAATCTGGTAGACAGAGCTCAGAGCAGCATGAAGCTCTTTCAATGCTGAAGCTTTCTCCTTGAGCCAAAGAGGAGACATCTCTGCTGGCAGCAAGACAAGGACATTGCTCAAGTCTTTCTAGTTACCCTGCCCAAAGAGATACATGATAACACTTCCTAATATGAAAAGCAAGCCTTAATCCCTGAGTACATGGAATTCTGCTTTCTTCCAAAACTATTTCTTCCAAGTTGTATTAGGGGCCATATTTGGCCAGTTGTTAGTCAGCAATTTTCCTGATCTATCTAGATCATTGGTATTTGCTGACCGTTGCTTTCTTTCTGAAATCTCAAATCCATTATGTTCTATGAGAACATTGTCTCCTGGTTTTCTTCCACTTTACAGGTGGACGTTTTCTCTAACTACTTTGAGATTTCTTTCTTCTTTCAGCAAGAGATGATTATTTACCACATGGCTAGTGTTTGGCTCTTATTTCTTCTCTCTAAACAATTTCTCCTTTAGAAATGTAATCTGCCCTCAAGACTTTAACTACATCAGTGTTCAAGAAGTGAGCGTATCTATTCGTGTCTATCCCTGACCTCTACTTTAGTTTTAGTTTTCCAGGTGTTTGCAAGACACCTTTTGGTAGATGCTCTGCCAGCAGCTCATTACCTTGCCTTGCTCTTGCATACCACATATACAAACTTGGAATGTCTCTCCTTTGGTCTGCATCTCAATTGTTCATGAATTGACTTGGGTCATCAAAGAAATGATTTAGAAATTCAGTGAAGCTTTTTAATTCAGAGTGAAAGATTCTCTCAAATGAAATTCACAATATTTCTAATGTTCTTGTCAACTATACATTTCTATCATTTTTGTGACTATATTTCTAATGGTTCAAGCTAAAAAACAACATTCAAATTTAATATTTAACTACCAGTATTTAAATTATGGGGCCAGGTATGGTGGCTCATGCCTGTAGTCTCAGTACTTTGGGAGGCCAAGGCAGATGGGTCACTCGAGGTCAGGAGTTTGAGACAGCTTGACTGACATGGTGAAATTCCATCTCTATTGAAAATACAAAAATTAGCCAAGCATGGTGGCACATTCCTGTGATTGTAGCTACTCAGGAGGCTGAGACAGGAGAATCACTTGATTCCGGGAGGCAGAGATTACAGTAAGCGGAGGTCATGCCATTGCACTACAGCCTGGGCAACAAGAGCAAACCTCTGTCTCAACAAAACAAAACAAATAAATTATCAGACAACTCTTTTTATCTTTACCTATTCTAGTATTTGAATGACCATTGTCGAATGCTCTAAAAGAAGATAAGACCTGAAGTCTCAGAAGGGAACATCTGGAGCCTAGTACTAATAAAAATTGTTTCATGCTCTGCCTTACATATGATTTATTCATATGGGTCTGTCTTTCCAAGTAGATTTGAGGTTCTAGAAGGAAAGACTGATATTTCATTCATTTTAGTGTCATATAAACCAGTGTCTAATATTTTATGTATGTTCAATAAATATTTGTTAGATTAAATTTCAAGTACTAGGCTTTTTACAGATGAGGAACTGAGGTATAGAAGCATATGTCATGTGCCCATGACCAATATGAAGTTTTCTCCAGCTTCCTTGTAGCTCCCACCTGGCGCTAGTTCTCTTCACTGCATGTGTGAGATCCTGTGAAAGCTTTCTGTCTCTACTCTTACTCATCCTTCGCATCGGTGCTTGGCATCATGCAAACATCTCCACTGGCTTGTTCTTGTCCACACCATCATATTCAAATACGCCACTCCTGTGACTGTTCACAACCGTTTCCCTCACCCTTTTTGAACTCTCACTATGATGCAGCATGCTTGTGTATTTTCAAATGATCACTCTTTTCCTCCCTCTGCCACAGCCATGAGAAGTTCTTCAATTTAAGAACCTGGTGGAGTTCCTGTAGGTAAAATACACAGAAGTGTGGAGATAACCCCGACTAAAGTCCTTAGAATTTTCTCATTCTCATGCTAGTCTATACTCAGCTTCCAGTAATTCATCAAAATTCCCATTTAATTGTTCCTATTCATTTATAGCTTTAGTAGCTTCAGCCCCAGGTAAGTAGATCTTAACTGTCTCCCTGAATTTATCTATCTCTTCAGATTAATAAAATGTTTTGTCCACAGTCACACTTCTCTAATAGATCTAAAAAAAAAAAAAAAAGTCATTGATTTCCTACCGGTTCAGCTTTTTCTTGTAGGAGCAGGAATGATGACTTCCAAGCTCTTCACATTCTCAGAGTTGAAACCAAAAGTACTCTGAATCCCTCTTGATTAGTCTAACATTGTTGGATGTGGAATGACATAAGTATGAGAAATATATGGGCTGTATCCTGTTTAACCTCACATTCAGCTCTGGGCAGAATAGTTAAGACTCAATACACTGCAAAGCGTTAGTGCTGAGTCAACAAAAAAAGACAAATTGTCTCACACATCAGAAAACTGGTACTCTTCAGTTAATCAGCAGAATCAGTAAAGATTTCTAAGTGTGCTAATTGCATAAATTATAGAAGAGACATAAAATTTAAAAAGCATAATGACATTTTGCAGTGTTAGATGTGTGCACCTGCATTCTTGAATAAAATTATAACCTTAGACACAACAGGTAATTATTTATACTTCTTATAAATCTGAAACTTAAAAGGAAAACCTATAAATTTTCAACAAACAATAGCACCCACACACCTACTTCATGTCTGCTCGTTCCCAAGCACCAGATTTTATACAGCTGCTTAAAATTTTGGCAGAGGGCATCCCAGTTGCTGCCAAGATCATGAGAAAGGAAGCAGATCTTAGCCGAGTCCATTCCAACTTTAAGTATTCAAGATTATACATTTCTGAGTGTTCAGGGAACATAGAATTTGATGATAAGAATAATGTCTGAGAAAGAGAAAATTTCATCTTACACTTATGATACACTTTGAGAATTATTTTTCTGATTTCTAACAGATGGGTTAAGAAACAGTGTAGATAACATAGGGGAGAAAAGATTTCTTTTATTTTTTATTATTATTACTGTACTTTAAGTTCTGGGATACTTTAAGTTCTGGGTTTGTTACATAGGTATACACGTGCCATGGTGGTTTGCTGCAACCATCAACCTGTCATCTAGGTTTTAAGCCCCTCACACATTAGGTATTTGTCCTAATCCTCTCCTCATCTTCCCCTGCTTCACCAACAGGCCCCGGTGTGTGATTTTCCCCTTTCTGTGTCCATGTGTCCTCGTTGTTCAACTCCCACCTATGAGAGAGAAGATGCAGTGTGGTTTTCTGTTCCTGTGTTAGTTTGCTGAGAATGCTGGTTGCCAGCTTCATCCATGTCCCTGCAAAGGACAAGAGCTCATTCCTTTTTAATGGCTGCATAGTATTCCATGGTGTATATGTGCCACATTTTTTTAATCCAGTCTATCACTGATGAGCATTTGGGTTGGTCCCAAGTCTTTGCTATTGTAAATACTGCTGCAATAAACATACATGTGCATGGGTCTTTATAGTAGAATGATGAAAAGATTTCTTCTCTTACCCATTGCTGGGTTCATGGCAGAGGCTCTTATAACAAGACACAGATTAACAAGTTAAAAACACACAATTGTATTTAAGTTGTACATGTCACATGAATGTTCAGAAATGAATACCCAAAGAAATAGAGAGGTCTGTGTAACTTTATGCTTAGGCTTGATGAAAAGTGGACAGTCATACAAAAGTATGATTGGACAAAGAGGGTATGATCTAATGGTGATAAATTTGGGGACGAACTTAGTAAGGCCTGTTTGTCAAGATTCTTCTGTGTCCCTGTGTTTTCAGAGATAAGAATATTCCTTCCCTTTGGGTATTGGGAGGGTACCTCTTAAACGAGTGCCTTATGCATTACTTTAGAGAAAGATCAGATTATTCTTTTATGGCCTGCTTCTGGGAAGAAGGTCATGAGAAGGTCAGAGAGACCTTCCTGCTTTTGTTGTTTTCTCAAATGCCAATTTGCCATATTTGGGGGTAGCATGTCCTAAATCCCATCAATAGAAAGAAGACACTTGGACAGATTCTAAGATATGACTTCTTACTCCATCCCTGCATCATTCATGGTCTAGAATTCCACTAGGAATCGAGTAAAGTCCCAGAGCACATATGCTAAGCAGTCATTCATTCCCAGCGGCTGTGGAATGAAAAAGTCTGGCTGTAACTATAGGAAATACAAAAAACTGGCTTGAGGAAGCAATTTAGGAGCAAATTTTAAAGGGAGTTTATTCTCCCAGGAGAGAGACTGTCCTCACTATAAAGCAAGACCAATCCCACAGAAGTAGGAAATGCCCAATGCCCTTTGCACTCACACTTCAAGTTCAAAAACTTTTGGTGACCTTTATTCTAGGAAAGGAACATATATCAAAAGAGTCTAGATTGGGAATCAGCAAAGACTAATGTAATCTCCAGTCAGATGAATAAATACCACATGCTGGGATAATACAAGTTCTCTGTATGCTCCTTTCTAATAATCACAAATACTCTTTCTCTGAAAGGTAATTTCTATGTAACTTACAGGATAATTATTTTCTTGCTTTCTTTACAGTTTTGCCATCTAAATATATGACCTAAGATATAATTAAATTTTGTTGTTACTAAACTTTATAAAAATTGATTAAAACTGTATATATTTTGATTGCTTTTTTACACAATATTATGTTAGTCACATTTATTCATATTACCATCTATAAGTTCAGTTTTTGTCCTAAGATTTTCTATTGTGTGACTATACCACAATTTAAATATCTTTTATTGATGAACAATTATTTATCATAAACTAGGTCCCAATGAATATTCTTGTACATGTAGCCTATTGCAAACTTGCAATAATTTTATGTCTTATTCTTTAAGCTTTTCAAAGACCAACCCAATGAGAAAAGCAAAAGCTGTTTACTCAGAGATTACTATACCAAGGAAGTCAGCCATCATCAGAGTGGCAGAGACTCAAAGGCAGGTAGAGAAATCGAAAATCTCTATAGTGGAAAAGGGGAAGTCTTCAAATATGCTCTGCTGGCAGACTGTTGTCATAGGGCAACTGTAGATGGAATAATTAGAAGTGAGACATCCTGTGTAATTTATTAGGGGTATATATTTAGCTTTGCCTGGTTGGTCCTAAGTTGCAAGTGGTGACAAAAGTTAGGGAAACTGTTAGTTATTAATCAAGTCCTGCCCATTTAGGACTGGTTGTTGCAGAAGTTAGTTTTGAGCTTTTTAGACTGTTACTAAAGCTAGCAATCTGGCTGGTTTCCTAGTCTGGTCTGGTCTGTTTACTATACCTAAGGGGGTTAATTTTCTGGGCAGGTTGCTGCAAGTTGGTGGTCAAAGTTCTATTTTTATATTTCATCCAGCTATTGTTCATTTGTATATTCAGTCTTTCTCTTTTGTGATTTTTGTCATCTGGCTTTCCTGAACTTCAGGATGTAATAACAAAATATATTTTATATCATTTTTGTGATAGTTGGATAATGTTGTGATATATTGGATATCTGTCCCACTGTTTGACACATAATTGTTCTTTCCTCTTTACACCTCTTCCAATTTAATGGATGCTTGACAAGTGCCTACCAGTGAACTGCAAGCAGTATTGCTTGAAGTGTGGATGTTATAAAAAAATTCAAACATCAAAGTACTGGAGTAAACATTTTGATGCTCCTTTCTATCCTGAGAATCCATGTCTATGTTGCTAGTTGTAACATTTCTGTGATTTTTTTCCCAAAGATAAAAGTCCTTGGATGAATTAATACATTTTCCTAGTGTCACATAATTAGTAAATGGAAGACCTAAGATTTAAATCTAGAGCTGTCTGATTCCAATGTACATGCTTTTATTTGCCTCATTTTCTCCTATGTGTAAATGCCTCCCAGTATTTTAGGGGCATTTTCCTAACTTATCAGAATACAGGGAAACTTTTTTTTTTTTTGAGGCGGAGTTTGCTCTTTTTCCCAGGCTAGAGTGCAATGGCACAATCGCGGGTCACTGCAACCTCTGCCTCCTGGCTTCAAGTGATTCTTCTGCCTCAGTTTCCTGAGTAGCTGGGACTACAGTTCATGCACCACCATGCCTGGCTAATTTTTATATTTTTAGTAGAGACAGGGTTTCACCACATTGGCCAGACTGGTCTTGAACTCCTGACCTCAGATGATCTGCCCGCCTCGGCCTCCCAAATAGTTGGAATTACAGGCTTGAGCCAGAGCGCCCAGCCAGGTATACTTTTAAGGTTATAATACATTGACAGAAACCCAAATGGAAAATATTCAGAGATTCAAAGAATAAATGAAAATTTATTAGATAATAAAATTTTGTAATTTATTTTGATTGCCACTTAACATGAAAACCCATTTTGTACGTATCCAATGTAATAAAGAGTAGCAAATGAACTACATAGTAACTAAGCTGATGGTCATGAATTTAGCTATTCCAAACATCATTAATGCTTACATCTTGGAAAGATCCTTACCATCTTTACCACCAGTTTTAAAAACCATGGTTGTTGTTATTTAATTTTTTCTTCAAGTTTGTGGTTGTTTTGACTTTACTGGATTTTTGCATATTTCATTTGGTCACAATATGAAAGCCTCAATTTTTTTTTAAGTTTTCCAGTCTTAACCACAGAATTTGTTTTGTATAGTTTGGTCGTTCAAAGTATACATAGAGTATATTATATTTTCTAAAGAATGAAAAGATACAAAATATGTTTGAAACATTATTAATATAGTATTAAAATTAAATTATAAATGAAAAACGTTTTGCTTTCATCTGTTTTTAAATAACACTTAGTATTCCCTGGAGGGTATTTTAGGAAACACTATTATAGTAGAGATAGGAAATACACACTCAACATTAGTGACATTAGAATGCATTGAATTTTTTCAGTTTTGTCATGCTTTTTAGAGCTAAGATGTCTGTATTTATCTGACCAGTTGTCAAAGCTGAGTTGGTTTTTTAAAACAATGATAAATTAAAAAGAAAGAGGCTTTTCATATCTTTAACTATTCCAAAGAGAGTATCTACCTGTTTATACTTTTAACATGTAGTAGTACTAAAGTTAGCTGATACTCATATCACCAAGGGTTTTTTTTTTTAACCTCATCACTTTTAGAAAATGATTGCTTGCATATCTGACCTATAGAAATTATAGTGCATGAAATTATGGACGTCTTTGTTTAGCATATTCAAGCTTGCCACGTTATTAATGCCATTTCAGAAAAATTCAGGCCCGCTACTGTCCAACCCCATGAGCTCAGGCCTGCTTTATTCAGTCACTTCTTTAAAAAGTCTGACAGAGACTGGATCTAGAAAGGTCCTTGTCTTTAAAATGGCATTTGGCTGCTGTAAGCCCTACTCAGGTGTGACTGATAATCCATTGCTATTACTCATACATATAGGAGTATGGTAGAATTATTTAATTGAAAGAGATAAAAATTAAGGGAGGATATAGCTTAATTTTATCTTGCATTATAGAGGTTTAAGAAACAATATGAGCTTAAGGCTTCATTTTGGTATACAGTGTTGTTGAAACAGGAAGTTACAAAATTAATAAATGAGACTATATTGATATATTATGATGCAATGATATCTGATAAATAGCATATTAATATAACCAGTAAAAACAGAACTGAAATATAGTGTTCAAGGCAAAAGGAATGCACCTGATATTTGTGGAATTGGGTTTGAATCTTAGTTTTTCCTATTGAAAGAGTTTTGATCCTACACAAATCACATCACTTCTGTGAACACCAGTTTTTTCTTTTATATAATTGTATTGTAAGGTTTCTTTTGTCTATTTCACAAAATTTTAGGAAGAACTTACAACACAATTCAAGGCAATGTTATAAAATGTTAGTGAATACAGAGAATGTCACAAGCATTTTGCTGGGTGCTTTCTATATAATGTATACACAAATACATTGTAAATTGTGAATTACCACACAAATGTATGGAAATGTTGTGTTATGTAGAATAGTACTTACAACTGAGAACATGTGACATTGAATTTTCTTTTTTTTTTTTTTTTGAGTTATTTTACTTAGAATAATGGCTTTCAGCTTTATACATATTGCTGTGAGCTGGACTGTGTCTTCAAAATATGTCTGTCCTTGCACATAATGTCATGAGTATAATTACCCTGACTATAATTAAATGGAATAAAATTGTTTGGAACTAAACATATAGGAAGTGAGAAATGAGAAGATGAGAGCTGATGAAGAAAGTAAGGAAGATTGAGGGAAAATGTGACTGATTGAGAGGAGGGTGAAGGATTTTCCTGGAGTGAAAGGGAAAGAGTACAAAAGAAGAGGTTAAGTTGTTTTTGTCTGTTCTTATGTACATCAAATCATGCATGGGATTTGAAAGAAACTGAATTTTGGTGGCCAAAGACCTATAGAACTAACAAGATGATACCAGCAGAGGATCCCGCAAGATGCTAAGTTTGGGCTGGATGTCTAAGCTAACATCCAGGTTGCCATGCATATTAGTCTGCTTTGGTTGCTATAATGAAATATCATAAACTGAGTGGCTTATAAACAACAGATATTTATTTCTCACAGGTTTGGTGTCTGGAAAGTCTAAGATAAGGCACCAGTAGATTTGGCAAGTGCTAGCTTTCTGGCTCATAGATAGCTGTCTTCATGCTATAGCCCCATGTGGTAGAAGGGATGAGGGTTTTCTGGTGTCTCTTATATAAGAGCCCTAATTCCATTGGTGGAGGATCTGCACTCATGACCTAATCAATTTTCAAAGGCCTTACTTTCAAATGTTTCCACATTGGAGAATAGACTTGAAACTATAAATTTTGGAAGAAACATACATATTTAATCTACAATATCTATTCATTAGGCACCAATGCACTGACGTTAACTATTAAGTAAGGCCAAAGACTAAGAGTGTGTGTTGGTGATCCCTAGCTTTCACTCACAAAGGGAGAATCTACTTAGCCTCTTGCCCTTCCATTTCCTGCCTGTCTACTTGCCTCTTATCCTTAGAATCTGACATAGTCAAGCCACTTTTGTCTAGGTGAATTTTTCTCTTATTTTTCTCTTATGCGTTTGCCAAAATAATAATTCTTTTAATTAGTCCAAATATATTTTACATTTAGCTAAAATGATACTTCTTATACTTGGAAGATAATTTAGTGTTAGACGGAGCTGGTTTTGAGCTCATGGATAACTTAGAAATGCCAGTATCTCACAGAACATCCCCCATTGTTACCACAACTATGTGGGTATGAGGACCCCCAGACTAAGTTCTGAAAAACTCAGCCAAGAACAATTCTCAGGGCTGCCAGTCTGAATATGAGATATCACACTATATCTTGATTAAAATAATAAATATAAAAACTACCTCTGTGACTGGCTTTTCTCCTTCCCTTTAAGTTTCGGTTGGTTACTTCATTCTTTTCTCCTTTCTTTTTTCTTCTGTCTTCCTTTTTTTCCTTTCTTCCTAATTTGTCCTATTTTTTCACTTAATTTAGTCAGGCATTCATTCGGCCAAATAGTTGGCACTATGCCACTGTTTCAGGTACTGCTAAGCATTATACTCAATAATTAGAAAAAAGTTTTCCTGCTCTCATAGTGTTTAGGTCTAGTGGCAGAGACAGAAATTCATATAAAAATCATATAAATATAGATCAAGTTACATTTTGATAAGTGCTCTAGAAAAAGGTGGAAGATAGTTTCAGATCATACAATTGGGAGAAGAGAAGGTTTTCCTTAAGAAGTAATGATGGAGTAGAAATCTGAAGAAATATAAGAGTTAATTCAGTTTAAAGAAAAAAGTTATTGTTTTTAAACTTTAAGTTTAGGGGTACATGTGTAGGTTTGTTATAATATATAGGTAAACTTGTATCACAGGGGTTTATTGTACAGATTATTTCATTACCTGGGAATTTAGCCTAGTATCCATTAGTTATTTTTCATGATTCATTCCCTCTTCCTACTCTCCACTTTCCAGTAAACCCCAGTGTATGTTTTCCCCCCCATGTATTCATATTTTCATATCATTTAGCTCTCACTTAGAAGTGAGAACATGTGGTATTTGGTTTTCTGTTGCTGCATTGGTTTGCTAAGGATGATTATTTCTAGCTCTATCTATGTCCCTGCAAAGAACGTGATCTCATTCTTCTGTATGGCTGCATAGTATTCCATGGTGTATATGTATTATGTTTTCCTTATCCAGTCTGCAATTGGTGGGCATTTAGGTTGATTCCATGTCTTTGCTATTGTGAAGAGTGCTGCAGTGAACATACACATGGATGTATCTTTATGACAGAATGAATGATTTATATTCCTTTGGGTATATGCCCAGCAATGGGATTGCTGGGTTGAGTGGTATTTTTCTTTTTAGGTCTTTGAGGAATTGCTGCACTGTCTTCCACAATGGTTGAACTAAGTTTTACCCACATCAACAGTGCATAATTGTTCCTTTTTGTGTACAACCTCTCCAGCAACTGGTTTTTGGGTTTTTTGTGTTTTTTTTTGACTTTTTACTAACAGCCATTCTGACTATTGTAAGATGGTAGCCCATTGTGGTTTTTATTTGCATTTCTCTAATGATCAGTGATGTTGAGTTTTTTTCATATGATTGTTGGATGCATGTATGTCTTCTTTAGAAAAGTGTGTGTTTATGTACTTTGCCAATTTGTAAAGGTTTTTTTTTTTTCCTTGTAAATTTGTTTAAATTCCCTCTAGATGCTGGATATTAGACCTTTGTCATATGCAAAAATATTCTCCCATTCTGTAGGTTGCCTGTTTATTCTGTTGATCATTTATTTTGCTGTGCACAAGCTCTTAAGTTTTCTAAGATCCCATTTGTCAATTTCTGCTCTTGCTGCAATTACTTTTGGCTTCTTCATCATGAAATCCTTGCCTGTTCCAATGTCCAGGATGGTACTGCCTAGGTTGCCTTTCAGGATTTTTATGGTTTTGGGTTTAACATTTAAGTTTTAATTTATTTTGAGTTGAGTTTTGTATGTGGTGTGAGGAAGGGATCAAGTTTCAATCTTCTGCATATGGCTATCAATTTATTCCAGCACCACTTATTTAATTGGGAACCCTTTCCCAACTGGGGGGGAAAAAACTTCAGCTTTGTCAAAATCAGATGATTGTGGGTATATGACCTTATTTCTGGGCTCTCTGTTCTATTCCGTTGGTCTATGTGTCTGTTTTCATGAGAAAAGCTTTCAAACAGAAAGAAGAACATGTGCATATACCCACTGGCAGGAATATGTTTGACACATTCAAGAAACAAAAAGAAGACCAATGCAGCTAGAGTACCAAGAAAGAATAAGCATGGAAGCACATGATGCTGGAAAGATAGGTGGGGACCAAACAATGCAGGTTAACATTAAGAATATTTGTCTCTATCCTAAAAGAAATAGAGGGACGTTAAATATTTTAAAGATGATAATACTTGATTAGACTTCTGTTTTGAAAAGATGCCTTTGGTTGCAGTGTAGGAAAATAGAGGATGAATTGTCAGTTTGTAATTAAGATTACAGAATGACTCAAAGTATTAAATTCAGGGAATTAATTATCTAGTTTATCAAGTGGATTAAAAAGTCAAAGTGAGGTAAGCAGAATTAGCAACAGCTTGAAGTCCCTAACATCCCCAGGCTGGAAGGGCAAAGGAAACAGGTGGTAGACTGATGTCTTGGACCCACAGTTTCCTAATGGAACCTGGAATCATAAAAGGTAAGAGCTGTGGTGGCTCACGCCTGTAATCCCAGCACTTTGGGAGGCCGAGGCGGGTGGATCACGAGGTCAAGAGATCGAGACCATCCTGGCCAACACGGTGAAATCCCGTCTCTACTAAAAATACAAAATAAAAAATTAGCCCGGCGTGGTGGCACACGCCTGTGTTCCCAGCTACTCGGGAGGCTGAGGTGGAAGAATTGCTTGAACCCAGGAGGCGGAGGTTGCAGTGAGCCGAGATTATGACACTGCACTCCAGCCTGGTGACAGAGCAAGACTCTGTCTCAAAAAAAAAAAAGTAAGAGCTATATCACAGAAAAGATAGCAACAGTGCCAGAGATGGTGCTAGGGTAGAGAGGGAGATGAAAACAACTGGCTTGTCCCTACCATCCTCCAATTTCCCGCCACTATCTTCCACTGGGAGAATCATCAGGAAGCCAGCTGACTCATATCTGGGTTATCAAAGTGTGGAATGGTTAGTTCCCTACATTGTCAAGCAGCACAGAGGAAGAATGAGGGACTGATCTAAGGACTAACAGGTCCAGAACTAGCAGAAAGGGCAGGAGGGGATGGTGAGGTGGGTGGTGCATATTTGGAGGTATTGAAATAATTCAGCAGCTTAGACTAAACTAGTGGCAGAGAAAATAGGGAGAAGTATATTTAAGATATATTTAAAAGAAAAAAAGTCAGTAAGAATTGGTGATGGATTAAATTTGAGAATTAAGAAAATAGAAAGTATAAAAAATTTCATCTATTTTCTTTGATTGCATTAGTTTTGTGGTTTTTGCAGAACTATAAAGCTGTCACTCAAAAATAATCCAAGAGTATTTACCAAATTGCTACTCCAAGTTATAATAAGAAAGGGTAGCCAGCAATTGTCTAGATGTCATGCAGCAGAGACAGAGGGAGATCGCCTGCTGCCATGGAAACATTTGTTATTGTCACCAGGTGGCACAGGAGAGAACAGCAAGTTCTATAACTGAGGAACAGAGGATTTATGGAGTGATAATAGGTCTCCCAGATATCTCTTTTACTGATTATAAAAACCAATTCACTACAGCAATTGAAAAGATACCATACCAAATCTGATAATAGGCCTGAGTGTGTGTGTGTTAGTGTGAACTAGTTGAAAAATACCTTGAGAATTTCTACAAAGAGCCATATAGGTAGTCCAAAAATAAGTATCTCAAGGCATCAGAACAAAAGTGAAGATGAAGCTGTGGGACAGAAGAATATGTGGGCCAAAACATTAGTGGCTTCTGGCTTATCCTGTGAAGTTGCAACTGCATTTCAGTGGGTGAGGTGGAGTGGACAAGAGAGCTCAGTAATCACTAGACATGTTCTCAACAGCTTTTGCCCGAGAAGTCCTCAGGGAAGAGTCAGGACCTTGACACAATATGCTTCCACTTGTGATAATTTATACATTTTTAACTTTAGTAAAAATATAAGCAAAAGATAGCTAAAGCAATTTTATCAGTAAAACCCAGCTATATAATGATGCACTTCTTCCGTGGCTCAATGAGACATTAAGTGCCTAACATATGCATGGTTTTGTGCTAGTTTCTTAAAGGGCTGCAAAGAAATACAGAGTACATTTCTTAACAGATACAGCAAGATTCTTTCATTTTTAATTTTAGTAACACAATCAATTAGCTCTAGCAACACTGAATTTCAAGCAAATCCACTTACTAGTATCCACCTACTAGATACCTACTAGTATCTCACATATAATAAAACTTCAATCTAAATTCATGTAAAAGAAAATCTGTTTTATGGATCAGAACAGTTAATGTGTATGTGTAGAAGCCATAGGATTTGAAAAGATCTTGTGGACATTATCAAATAAGGATGCAATGAAGTGTTTGAGGTAGACAAAAGCATTATTAAACACGTAGGTTGTTTTGGAAAAGCCTCAAAATGCCATTCTGACAAGCACAAAATCTCTAAAGATCAACAAAATAATTCTATAATATACATTTTTGTGCCAGGAATTAGGCTATAATCTGATATTTTCATAGAAAAATAATTTAAAAATTCATCAAGGAACAATCAGGTGACTTGCCAGAGATAGTAAACGAAGAGCAAGATGTAAATGTCTTGATAGGAAATGTATGAAGGGCAAGTTGACTGAACTGTTGAAATTGTAATCTTTCATTTTGTGGAGATAATTAACATCCAACTTTAATTTTACATGTATGGAAACAATAGACTCACACTGGAAAACAATGGAAAGACTTAGAGATAGACCCAGTCCCTTGCCTAAGACACTTGATACCTACTTTTAGGCTCCAATCAGAAATTTTGGCATCCTGAGCAAGAAAGAAACAGGGATTCAAATGCAAAGGATTTATTTTGCAGTAAGACAGGATCAGAGGGAAAAAGGAAATGGTAGTGCTACTGAGCACATAGAGAGTATTGTGCAGTTCTTGCTCACTGAACAGGTCCCTGACCTTGATCTTGAGTTTTCAGCTTCATTCAACTCCATAGACTGCCAAGGGAAGGCATCTGCTCTGGAACTTTGTTCATCTTGTTGATGAGTGGGAATAGGAATGGCAGAAAGGAAGGTGTAGAGTATTTACTAGTTTGGGAGAGGATTCTTTAAAAATCTTTGTTTTGAAAGTTGGAGCTCTGCAATTTCTGGTATTTAGTCAAAGTCTGGTACGTCTGTTAGGAATTAATCTTCTACTTATTTTGTGTTGAAGAGTGGCTTCCGGTGCCCAGAAATAAGTTGGAGTCATTAACGACTGAGTGATGTTTCAAACTGGTATGCTGTAGAAAAGCATGACAACAAAATCAACATAGTTGCAACTAAGTATTGGCCATGTGGTCTTTATGGGTGCTAAGCATGTCTTTCCCATCTTGTTAGACATGAGCCTCTCTATCTCTTACAAAGTAGACTATCACCTTACATTGTGTACATCAGCTACTCAATGACTCTATTAATATGTGAAAATCCAAAATTCGGAAGGGAAAAATTCAGAATCATCCTTCTGACTATGGATAATGTATTGGCTGTCAAGTTTACAGTTTGCCAAAAGTCAGACTCCTAAGGAATTTATGCACAGATAGTTCCCAGCTTCTGATGGTTTGACTTACAATGCTAAAAAAGAATACACATTCACAGTAGAAATTATACTTCTTTTGCAATGCTGTGTAGTGGCAATGAGCCACAGTTCCCAGTCAGCCATATATTAAAATTTATGATATTTTCAATTTATGATGAGTTTATCAAGATGTAATTTCATTTTTAAGTCAAGGAACATGTGTATTCCATAGAGAAACACAATAATCTTTTTAGGAAAATAAAATATTTGTGATGAAAAAATATTGAATTTTAAATAAAAAAATTTAAATGGATGATATTAACAAAACAAAGTTAAATACAAGACTCATTATTATAAACTGAATCATTACAGATGGCAGTGCAGTTGGACAACACCCTCTAGATAGCAATTTTACAATTCATATGAAGCGCCGTAAAAAGTTTAGTAATCCCATTTATTGAAAAATGCCAGAGAAAATGTAAGAGAAAGAAAGTGGCTGTATGAAAGAAGGTTATCATCAAATTAAATTAATTAAAATGTTCAATTATGAGGCAATATTTCAGTGAAATAGGTCTTATCTATTTAATGGATTATTGCCTAGGTAATAAAATAGTAATTACAACTTCTAAGTAGCACCATAAATATGTTAATATAAAAATGTTGAATGGGAACAACAGAACACTAAATTAAAAGCATATATATTATGGTTAGAGTAATAAAAAAATTATCTGCACATGGATAGTCACTGAAAGATATGATGGAGAGTCACTTTTTTCTATTATCTTGTTTTACATACCAAAGGAACTTTTTTACTTTTAATTTTGTGGTAACAATGTCTGCCTTTTCTCACTCTCTTCTATACAAAGGAGAGACGACCAGTCTGATTGGTGAGTTTGGGGGAAGGAGTCACTGCACATCTATATCCTTGACTTTTCTCTTTTCTGGGCCCGGTGAAGACACAGGCTGCAGGCATTTCTGCCCTTCCTACAGCATCCTTCTATGGGTAAGGCTTCTGGGACAGGCCCTGTCCTTCACAGAGGACTCCTTAAATTTTCCAACCTCACTGACTATGACTAAGTACATGTATCAATTCTATAGGGGTACGAATAAGTTTTTTTTTGGTGGTTGTGTCTTTGTCTGGTTTTGGTATTACATAAATGCTGGCCTCATAGATAAGTTCAGATATATTCCTTCCCATTTATTCATTTATTCATTTATTTTTATTTATGAAATAGGTTGTGTATAATTGGTATTAGTTCTTTAAATGTTTGGAAGAATTCTGCAGTGAATCTGTCAGTTCCCAGGCTTTACTTTGATGAGATTCTGTTTATTACTGCTTTGATTTTATCACTTGTCTGTTCAGGGTTTTTTATTTTTTCAGGATTCAATCTTGGTAAGTTTTATGTTTCTAGACATTTATCCATTTTTTCTAGGCTTTCAATTTTGTTGGCATACATTTGTTCACAATTGTCTCTATTGATCCTCTGCATTACTATGGTGTCAGTAGTAATGTTTCCTTTTTCCTTTTTATTTATTTGGTTCTTCTCTCTTTTTTTTTTTTCTCAGTCTAGAGAGATAAAAGTTTGTTGGTGTTGGTTATCTGTTTGATAAAACAAGTTTTTGTTTCGTTGATCTTTTCCTCGGTCTCAATTTTATTTCTTTCTACTTTAAACTTTATTATTTCTTTTCTTCTATTATTTTTGGTTGACTTGTTTTTGCTTTTCAAGTTTCTTGAGATTATCATTAGGTCGTCTATTTGGAGTCTTTCCATTTGTTTTGCATATAGGCATTTATTGCTATAAACTTTTCTTTTATGGCTGCTTTTGCTGTATCCCATAGGTTCTGATATGTTGTGTTTCTATTTGTTTCCAAAACAAATTTTTAAATTTTATTTTTAATTTGTTCATTGATTCACTGGTTGTTTATGAACATGTTGCTTTATTTCTCAGTATTTGTTTCATTACCAAAGTTCCTTCTGTTATTTATTTCTGTTTTTACTCTATTGTGGTCAGGAAATATATTTGATATGATTTAGAATTTTTAGAATTTGTTGTCTTGTTTTGTGGCCTAACACATGGTCTATATGGTTGAAATACTGAGAAGAAAAATGTATATTCTGCAGCAGTCAGAGGAAATTTTCTGTAAATGTCTCTTAGGGCCATGTGGCCTAGAGTATAGTTTAACTCTAATGTTTCTTCATTGACTTCCTGACTGGATGACCTGTTCATTATCCAAAGTGAAGTACTGAAGTTTCCTACTATTTTTGTATTATAATCTATCTCTCCCTTTATATCAATTAATATTTGCTTTATATATCTGAATGTGCTTGTTTTAAGTAGATATATATTTATTATTGTTAGATTCTTTTACAGAATTATTATATAATGCTAATATAATGACCTTATTTGTCTTTTGTTTATTTTTGACTTAAAGTCTATTTTATCCAATGTAAGTATAGCTATTCCTGATCTTTTTTGGTTTCCATCTCCATGTAATATGTTTTTCCATCCCTTTACCTTCAGGTGTGTGTATGTCTTTGTATGTGAAGTTGTTTTCTTATAGGCAGCCTAGTTAGGTCTTATTTTTAATCTATTCAGCCACTCTATGTCTTTTAATTGTAGAATTTAGTTCATTTACATTTAATATTATCTTTAATAGGTAAGGCCTTTTTCCTACCATTTTGTTATTTGTTTCCTAGTTTTTGTGTAATTCTTCTTTCTTTATTACTGTATTTATATGTGGTTAAGTGATTTTCTTTGGTAGTATATTTTAAATTGTTGCTTTTTAACTTTAGAATGTCTTATACATTTTTGCTTTTTTGTTACCATGAGGCTTACTAAAATCATTCTATAGTGGCTGGGTGTGGTGGCTCACATCTGTAATCTCAGCATTTTAGGAGGCAGAGGTGGGTGAATCACCTGAGATCAGGAATTCAAGATCAGCCTGGCCAACATGGTGAAAACCCATCTCTACTAAAAATATAAAAAGTTAGCTGGGTGTGGTGGTGGGCATCTATAATCCTAGCTACTCAGGAAGCTGAGGCAGAAGAATTGCTTGAAACCAGAAGGCGGAGGTTGGAGTGAGCTGAAATTGTACCATTTTGCTCTATCCTGGGCAACAAAAGTGAAACTCTGTCTCAAAAAGAAAAAAAAATTATTCTACAGCCATTCTATAGTTATAACAAATATTTAAAATTAATACTGATTTAACTAAAAATGCAACAAAAACAACAAAAAGAAATTAAACAACTCTCCCAACATAAACCTTGTATACATTGTGAATTAATTCCCTTCTTCCTCTACATTTTGAATTTTTTGGGTCACAATTCACATTTTTATATTGCTTATTGTTTTACAAATTTTTGTAGTTATTCTTACTTTTAATAGTTTTATGTTTTGGTCTTCTTACTAAAGACATAAGTGCTGTAAACACCATAATTACAATATTAATATTACAATTACACTGGCATCCTTTTATTTCAGCTTGAAGAACTGCCTTTACTATTACTTGTAGGATAGGTGTGGTAGTAATAAATTCTCTCAGCTTTTGTTTGTCTGGGAAAGTCTTTATCTCCTCCTCATTTCTGAAGGATAAGTTCACCAGGCACAGTGCTCTTGTTTAACATTTTTTCCCCCCTCAGAACTCTGAATATATTGTCCCATTCTCTCTTGACCTGTAAAGTTTTGCCTAAGAAGCCTGTTGCCAGGGATATTAGATCTTTCTTTATGTTTTTTCCTTCTTTTCTCTCACTGCCTCCAGGATCCTCTCTTTGCTTACCACCTTTGAGAATCTGACTATAATGTTTCTTGCGGTATTCTTATTTGTGTTGAATCTGATTGGTGACCTTAGACCTTCCTGTACCTGACTATTTATATCTTTCTGCAGGTAAGAAAAGTTTTCTGTTGTTTGTTCCAACCATTTTGTCTTTCTCACTTCCTTCTTTAACTCCAATAACCTAAATATTGCTCTTTTTATGTCATCCAATAGATACAAAAGCTTTGTTTTTTTCTTTATATTCTTTATTCATTTTCTTCTTCTGATTATGTATTTTCAAATAGTTTGTCTTCAAGCTCACAGATTCTTCTCGTTTCTTTCTTTCTTTCTTTTTTTTCCATCAATTCAGCTGTTGATACTCTGTTGCATTTTTTTAAATTTCATTCATTGTATTTTTCAGCTCTAGGATTTCTGGGGGTTTGTTTTGTTTTGTTTTGTTTTAGTTACTGCAATATCTCTGTTAAGTTTCTCTGATAAATTCCAAATTGATTTTCTCTGTTTTCTTGAAATTTGTTTTCTTAAAATAGCTTTGTTGCATTATTTGTCTTAGGGATTACACATTTTCATTACTATAGGGCTAGTTTCTGGTACCTTATTTTGTCTGCTTGATGAGGTCATATTTTCCTGAATATTCTTTATGTTTGTAGAGTGTGATGATGTCTATACTTTGAGTGCTTAGGTATATATTTTAGTCTTCACGTGCTGGCTTTTTATGTGCCTGTCCTTCAGAGGGTCTTCTGGAGATTCTAAGCTGACTGATTGTTGTGCTTCTGAGCCTGTGACCACAGTGGTCATCTTAGCTCTAATGGATTTTCTAAGACCAGGATTGTCATGAGTCTCACAAAAGATCAGAGGTTGACATGGCTTTCCAGCCTAGATAGAACTGGGGAATATCTAAGTAGGGTACTAAGGCTGTGTGAGAATGGTACCCAGGTACCGGAGTCTGGAAGACTATCCCAGTGGCATAGATAGGCATGCCTCCCAGCAGGTCTTTGCACAGGCAGGAATGGTTTCCAACTATAGCAAGAAGAGCTGAAGATGGGACTAGACTCCCTTAGGATCTGCTATGGGCTGAGGAGCCCATCTGTTTGGTCCAGGCAGGTACATATTTCTCAGCAAGTCCTTGTACAGATAGGATAGATTCCTGTTTGTAGTGAAAGGGACCAAATCTAACATTGAGCCTCTTTGGGATCTGCTGTGGAAAAAAAGTTGGCTGGTGTGCTTGTCTAGAAGGGTTAGAATCCCAGGCTGGGAAATATGGGCAAGTCTCCTCTGAGTTGTCCTAGCAGCTCTGAGCTGGGAGGTCACCTGAAGAAGCCTGGAGAAGTACCACAGGGCAATTCTCAGGTTCTACTGCCAAGATCAGTGTTACTGAGCTGACCAGCCTTTTTGACAAGGGACTAGTGTACTCGATTTCTTTAGGACCACATGGCAGTTGGTTTTAGTTGTAGGTTCAAGGTCAAACAGGGCTGTAGCCAAGCTACTTGGGGGACTGGACCATTACCGGACTTCAACCTGGAAGCAAGCTCAGCAGATCAGCCACCTGGATGTTGATCTGCACTTATAAAATAACCCTCCAAGATATTGAGAGATAGCAGGGTTTCACAGATGCCTACCTGAATCCTGAGGCTCTCACAGAGAGACTTTTGATGCTAGGTATATGGCAGAATTTTTGTTGTTTCAGGGGGTATTAGCAGGTTACCTTCTATTTCACCATTTTGGTGACATCAGCCTTTCTATGATTCTCTTTATTACATTTACAAGATTGTCTCATTTGTTCAACATATTTAATCTCACTGTATCTGTGAGACCCACTGTTACCATGGAGGTTGTATGTTGAAAATAGTACCAAAATATAGATGAATGTAAATTTAAACTATCAAATTGTATAGGTAATAAAAATGTTTTATCTATTTATTTTCTTAGTTATTGAGCAGAAAGTCTTAAAGTATCTGATTATCTTTTGTTAGAACAATATATTTTTAAAATATAAAAAATTTGATTTAAATGATCAATAATTCAAAGTTAGTCATTAACATAACTAAGTATTCATTGTTATCACTCTCAACTAAAACTGAGTAAACAAGATTCCAGAGGATTAATGAACATAATGAGGTCACAGAGGTAGTAAGTGGAAGGGTACTTAATCATGAGGCTATTTAAGTGTCATTGTGAATTCACAAACTGGTTACAGAAAGAGTGGAGATTGTTTATGTCAAAGTAGGTGGCTCCCTATTCTTAGAACTATAGCTGGCATTACTGTTTATCAGCACTGACAAGCTTGTCACATAATCTAACCCTAGGGCAAGTTTGTGACAAAAGTCTCTTTTGAAAGGTCTTTAGACACAGGTGTCTCTTTGCTGGGATCTGTGAACTGAATCATGGTTACAGAAAAGATGACAATCTTTCTGCAGGGCCTGATGTTGAACTTCAGCAATTATGACAGTTTTCACAACTGCTTAGCATCAATGCAGAGAATCTGAAAGGTTGTTTTTTGGGCACTTCACAGAAAAAATATTCTATAGTGATAAATGGAATAACGTCTGATAATGTGCAGAAAGATTCTCCAAAGGGTGGATCTTACCTGGAGGAAGTTTCTGAATTATAATATTTGCCACCTTGCATTTTAGAGAGCTTTTGTCTGTGGAGGTAGAAAGGATGGTCACTTGTCGAGGATACTGGAAAAAAAATTAGGTTTAATCTAAATTGTACCATTTGACCTCCAGGATTTCTTTCAGTCCTAGGTGAAAGATAATATTAAGGGAAAAAAAATTCACTCTTTCACACCTCACCATTTTCATTTTCACAAGTTGTCATCCTTGCATCAGTTCATCTCTGAAATTCTACAAAGAGGTAGCTGATAAAAACAATGTATTTTCTTTTGCCAACTATCTCATCTGTTTAGCAATGAGTATGTTAAAATAGAGGGGTGATACAACCTTTATCTTGTAGAAAGGATGTGGGAAACTCAGAGATAAATAATTATTACAATTCTAATTTATTAGGGATAAGTAAAAGAAAATTATATCAAAGTATTAAAAGAAAAGAAGAGGAGTTAAGTGCTTTTTAGTTATTTACTAAATGCTAGCTTTGGGCTAAGTACAGTTCTAGAAATAAGATATAGCAGTGAATGAAAACAAAAAAAATTCTATATATGTGTGGGAATATGAAAAATGTGCATGTAAGCCAATAACTATGTGTCCATTGGTGAGAAGAATTATGAATTAAAAACAAGTAAGATGTTAGAGATTGAGGGGCTGGGTTTTGTGATATTTTGTATATGATGGTCATGGGAAGCTTCTTGGATGAGGTGACATTTCAGGACAATGAATGCTATGAGAAACCATAGCATGTTGGATATCCAGAGAAAAACAATCTAGGCAAAGGGTACAGCAAATGTAAATGATCTGAAGTGGGACTATTCCTTTGATATCTGAGGAAGAGCAAGGAGATCAGTGGGATTGGTAAAGAATGTGTCAAGGAGAGAAGATGGTATCAGAGAAACAAAGGGCCATGAATTCATCTGTTCTCATACTGCTATAAAGAATTGCCCAAGACTGGGTAAATTATTAAAAAGGAATTTAATTGACTCACAGTTTCACATGGTTGGGGAGGCCTCAGGACACTTACAGTCATGGTGGAAGCGGAAGCAGTCAGGTCTTACAGGCTGCAGGTGGCAGAGCATGTAAAAGAAGTGAAGTGGGAAGAGCCCCCTATGAAACTATCAGATCTCATGAGAACTCACTATCATGAGAACAGCATGGGGTAACCACCTCCATGATCCAATCATCTCCCACCAGGTCCCTTCCTCAACACTTGTGGATTACATTTTGAGCTGTATTTGGGTAGAAACACAAAGCAAGACCATATTACTTTGCCCTTGGCCTCTAGCAATATCATGTTTTTTCACATTTCAAGACTAATTATCTGAGACAAGTGAAGTCCCTTCCACTGAGAAAGCTGTAAAATAAAAAGTCAATTCCTTCCAAGACACAATAGGTTATAGGCATTGGGTAAACACACTCATTTCAAGTGGAAGAAATTGGCCAAGACAGACGTGCTATAGGCCCCATGCAAGTCCAAAACCCCATAGGGCAGTTATTAAATCTTACAGTTTCAAAATAGTCTTCTTGACTCCATGTCTCATATCCAGGGCACACTGATTGCGGGTGGGCCCCCACAGTCTTAGACAGATCCTTCACGGGCTGGTATTCAGTGGCCTGTGGCTTTTCCAGGTACACGTTGTAAGCTGTGGGTGGATCTATCATTCCGGGGTCTGAAGGATGGTGATCCTCTTTTCAAAGCTCCACTAGGCAGTGTCCCAATAGGGACTCTGTGTGGGGCCTCCAACCCCACATTTATTTGCCTTCTGCACCACCCTAACAGAGGTTCTCCATGAGGGCTCTGTTCCTGCAGCAGGCTTTGGCCTGGGCATCCAGGCATTTTTATGCATCCTCTGAAATTCAGGTAGAGGTTCCCAAACCTCAGTTCCTGACTTCTGTGGACTCACAGGCACAAAACCACGTGGAAACCACCAAGGCTTGGAATTTGCACTCTCTGCAAAAATAACCCAAGCAATACCTTGGCCCCTTTCAGCCACAGCAGGAATGCATAGCACTAAGTTTCAAGAGTGCATACAGCAGTGAGGCCCTGGGTCCAGCCCATGAAACCAGTTTTTCCTCCTAGGTCTCTGGGCCTGTGATGGAAGGGACTGCCTCAAAGAACTCTGACATGCCCTGGAGATATTTTCTCCATTGGGTTGGCTATTAATGTATGGCTCCTCATTATTTATGCAAATTTCTGCAGCCAGCTTAAATTTCTTTCAGAAAATGAAGCTTTCTTTTCTATTGCATCATTAGGCTACACATTTTCCAAACTTTTATGCTCTGCTTCCTTTTTAAACATAAGTTCCAATTTCAGATAATCTCTATCAAGTTCAACGTTCCACAGATCTTTAGTGAAGGGGCAAAATGCCACCAGTCTCTTTGCTAAAGCATAGATAAAGTCATCTTCATTTCAGTTCCCAACAAGTTCCTCATCTCCATCTGAGACCACTTCAGCCTGGACTTCATCGTCCATATCACTATCAGCATTTTGGTCAAAACCACTCAACAAGTCTCTAGGAAGTTCCAAACTTTCCCACATCTTTCTGTCTTTTTCTGAGCCCTCCAAACTATTCCAACCTCTGCCTGTTACTGAGTTCCAAAGTGGATTCTACATTTTCTGCATCTTTATAGAAGTACCTCACTGCCTCAGTACTAATTTACTGTATTAGTCTATTTTCACACTGCTATAAAGAACTACTCAAGATGGGCAAATTTTAAAGAAAAGATGTTTATTGGACTCATATTTCCATATGGCTGGGGAGGACTCAGAAAACTTACAGTCATGGTGGAAGGGGAAACAGGCACATCTTACACGGCAGTAGGTGAGAGAGTGTGTGAAGGAAGTGAAGGGGGAAGAGCACCTTATACACCATCACTATCACAAGAACAGTATGGGGGAACCGCCCCTATGATCCAATCACCTCCTACCATATCCCTCCCTCAACACCTGGTGATTACTATTTGAGATAATAGTTGGGTGGGAACACAAAGCCAAACTATATCAGGCCATGTAATATATAGGACCTTGTACATTATACTCTAAGGTGCAGAATTTGAATTTTATTCTAAATGTAAAAGCCTTAGATGGTTTTGAGCAGAAGAGAAACAAAGTTATGAATTGAGTTGTAAGATAATCATACTGCTGTCTGGAAATTAGACTATGAGTGGGCAAGGGTTAAAGTCCAGTGAACAATGGAAAGGTCCAATAAAATATCAATCATCCAAATGAGAGACTATGGGGATTGGACTAATGTCCAGTTGAGAAGTGAGCAGGATCAGATTTGAGGTAAACTGTAAACTACAGCTAACAGGATTTAATAATGGATTGGACATAGTGTATGTGAGAAAGAATGTATTCAAGAGTATCATCAAGACTTTGGCTCGCTGGCTAAAGAAACAGAGATACAGTTAAACTGAGAAGAGTAGAATCTCAGGTTTTTGTTTCATTTGCTATTGGTTGGGGAAAAAGAGACTGAAAGGAGGACAAAGGAGGAGACATGGGATTAATAATTTAGTTTGTTCATGTTTGGTTTGAGATTCCTATTAGACAGCTTAGTGGAAATACTGAGCAAGCACTGTATATCAAGTGTGGAGTTTAAAAAACAAATGAGTCTGGAGTTTTAAATTCAGGTGGTTTTAGATAAGTTTTAGTTAAGAAGACTTGACAGAAGTCTGGAAGGAGAAACCAGAGGCTATTGTCCTGAGAATTGCTTCCTGTTGGGATTTACCCTAATCTGGGGAATTTTTCAACTAGGGAAGATTTTTGTGTTTCTATTTAACTTAAAACACTTTCCTCTAAAGTATTTCAAATCTAAACCATGTCTCATAATCTTTACACAGCAAAATGTTGACTTCATGACTGTCAAAGTAGACGCTTAGTTCAAGTTCAAAAACTAACAATTTAAGCTGCTAGTATTAAGTAAGTGATCGGAGCACACCACATGTAGCTGATAACTGTGGGCACTTAATTCATACTTTTGGTTGAATGAGAGGAAGATTGGCACTGAAAGACAATGTATTAATAGATAAAGTGAATAAGCATTGTATAAAACTTTAATATTAAATGTAAATTAATTTAATTTTTAAATTTTCTAGACAGTGCATGCTTTTACTTACTTTTTTTTTAATAAGGAGAGTTTTAAAAGCCATTAATAATTAAAAAACAGGCTCCAAAGTACATTCTGTTTAAATAGTTAACAAAATAAACTTTCTTCAAAAGTTTGAAATTATCATTTTATACAAGTTATTAATATATTCAATAATCATTACTTTTATATTTTAGTTTAAAAACAATTTGATCTGAAGAACATTTTTTACCCTAATCTTTTCCGTAGAATCATATTATTGATTCTGACAATTTACATTGTTCTTACTATGTTAAATAGTTTAATTTAAACTATAAACCTCATGACTTATAAAAACTGGATTAAACAGAGCTTTTGAAAATGTCTTACAAACTCAGTAAGAAAGTAAGAAATATGAGGATTAAAACATAAAGTCTAACACCACAGTGTATTGTTTTCTTCTCCAGTAAACTCAAAATATAATATAGAGATGATTAGTCTTTTCTAGCTTTATTTTAATCATGTTCTAACAGATAATAAACTGAAAACACGGGAATTCAATGGAGGAATTATCTCAGTGCTGGAAAATTATAAAAATTAAGAACATTTTCCTATAAAACTTTACAGTACTATAGTCAAGACACACTCATGTTTGTATTTAATGAATATAAGTTATCAGACGCCTACTAAGTTCCAGGTACCAAGCAAGATACTTTCTCATTTCTCTGACAGCCTCAAGATGAGAATGTGGGGGTTGTCAAGTACACAATAATACACAAAAACAATAACTAATTACATTCATCGAATACAGTGATCTAAAATATCTATGACCTGCAATAAACTCAGAGAAAAAAAGCATGAATGGTACCAGTTTTAGAGGAAAAGAGAATCTTTATAAAAGCAAATTTTCTTTCCTTAACAACTGTATAGCTTAAGTTGGACAGACAGGGTTAATTCTAATGTTTTCTTGGGAGGATTTATTTATTTATTTATTTATTTATTTCAGAGTTGGACTCCCTCACAGTGAGGTAGCAGTTTAGGCTTAAAACGATTAAATAGCATAAGAAACTTAATCTCAACCTACTTAATTTCCTAGGATTCCTGGCTGCAATACCAGGCTATTTTGTAAATGTACAACCTGAGATCATAGAGAGTTGGAATGTGCTTGTGCAGTTAGCTAAGCAATACAGAAGAAAAATATCAGTACTTGAACTCAGAAGATCCAAGCTTACACCTTAGTTCCATTACTTTTGTGAGTTTGGACAAAACTCTTCCTTTTTTTCAGGTCTCAGTCTACCTATTTGTATAAAAGGAGGTCAGTGAATGTATTAGAACTCTTTCAGAAGTAAATAATAGAAATACAAGTCAAAATACATTAAGAAAATATGAAATTTATATGTGCATAATACTGAAAATTCGAGGGTTATAACTCACTCTATGTAGGGCTGGATCAAGAGGCTTGCTTTATGTAATCAGGCATTGTTCCTCTCCAGTTTTCAGTTCTGCTTTTTTCGTAGAGTTGCATTCATTTGGTTTTTTGTTGGCTTTAGGCTTCTTTTTCATCTTCTTGGTAAAGAGTTTCCTTCCCTGATAATTATAATAAAAGATCTAAACTGGAGCCTCATTGACCTGACTTGAGTCATATACTCTACTTTAATCATTATGAATTAGTTTATTAATTTATTTACTAGTTACTATTTGATAGGCACTGTTCTAAACATTTGTGATACAATGATGAACAAAAATAAAATACATAAACATATAACATAGCTGCTTTTATAAAGCAGTCATTCTGATGGAACAGTCAGGCAATACAGTAATGCATGAATAAAAAATATTCTGTCATTCTTGTCATGTTACAAAGAAAAATAAAGCAGGGAAAGAAAACAGGGTCATGGCGGCTACTTTATATAGGGTGATCAGAGAGGTCTTTTATTATCAGAAAATTCTTCTGGGAGAAAACTGATGCTGGCAAGAAAGCAGTAAGTTTAAGACGTGCACTTGTTGCATCTCAGAAATAGCAAGGAGACCAGTATGGCCAGGTCAGGATGGTCTAGGAAGAGAGTAATAATGTATAAGGATGGGAAAGTAGCTAGTGTCAGATTTAATTTTAAGTGAATTGGAAATCTTGGAGGATTGTGAACAGTAGAGTAATAAGATAATTATCTAACTTACGTTTTGCAAAGATCTTGCTGCCACATAGAGAATAAACTGTAGGACCAAAGTGAGAATGGTGCTACTCTGGGTTTTTCCAATAAGGTAGCCCTGAGACACAGACTGTGTCTTATTCAACTCTTTATACTATTTCTGTTTGGATCCGAATTTGACACATATTAAACACAAAATAAATTATCCAGTCTATCATTGATGGGCATTTGGGTTGGTTTCAAACCTTTGTTATTGTGAGCAGTACCACAATAAACATATGTGTGCATGTGTCTTTATAATAGAATGATTAATAATCCTTTGGGTTTATACCCAGTAATGGGATTGCTGGGTCAAATGGTGTTTCTAGTTCTGAAGTGCTTCTGCACAGCAAAAGAAACTATCATCAGAGTGAACAGGCAGCCTACAGAATGGGAGAAAAGTTTTGTAATCTACTGCTATGACAAAGGGCTAATATCCAGAATCTACAAAGAACTTAAACAAATTTGCAAGAGAGAAACAAATAACCCCATCAAAAAGTGGTCGAAAGATATGAACAGACACTTCTCAAAAGGAGACATTTATGAGGCCAGCAAACATATGAAAAAAAGTTCATCGTCACTGGTCATTAGAGAAATGCAGATCAAAACCACAGTGAGATACCATCTCAGGCCAGTTAGAATGGTGATCATTAAAAAATCAGGAGGCAGATGCTGGAGAGGATGTGGAGAAATAGGAACGCTTTTATGGTGTTGGTGGGAGTGTAAATTAGATCAACCATTGTGGAAGATGGGGGGTGATTCCTGAAGGATCTATAATTGTCATTCTTATATGTATACCCTGATATACGTATATCAGGAGTTCTCAAAGCATTTTAATATGAAGTTAGATGTTTAAACTCACAGTATAATGTTAATATTGCTTTCAAAATTTGTTAGACCAATTGAGAGAACATCTTTAATCCACATTTCCTACAACACTTGTATGCATGTCAGACTTACTACATTTTGCCAATCTGGTGGACATACGAGTTTGATTTAAATTTGCCTTCTTCATTAATTTTATTAATAAGGTTTCATTATTAAAGTTATTAATAAGATTGAGCATATTTTCATATTTTAATAAGCTCATCTCATTTATCTTTTGCAAAATGCCTTTGTGTGACTTTTGCTTTTTTTCCATTTGGTTGTATTTGTTATAATTGATTTACTGGTCTTTTAAAATATTCTCGAAATAAAGTCTTTGTTTATTACATATTATGGGGTGGTTATTCTTCCTAATTTTGGATTCCCTGCTGATGTTTCTATTTTGACTTTGATGAACAGAGTCCTTAATTTCAATATAGTTGTATATAACCAGTTTTTAAGGATTTGTTTTTGTGTCTTATTTAATTAGAAAAATTCTTTAATTCATGGTAAGAAATTTATTCTCCTGTATATTTTTTCCTGAAAACTTTACGTTTTTTTTAATGTTTTAGTTCTTAACCCATGTAAAGTTAATTTTTGTATATAGTATGGATTAGAGACCATGTTTGTTTGTTTTTCTGTAAATATCCACCTGCCTCACAGCGTATATTGAAGCATCCCTCATTTTCCTGTTGATCTGTAATACTATCATATCTTATGTCACAGTTCCATATATGCTTAGGTCTATTTGTACTCTCTATTCTGTCCCACTATTCAGTTTTCTACCCACTGAGGATTTATGAAAAAGTTTTAATTTTCTGATATATGTATATATATGCCACTCCTTTCTGATTTTTGTCTTGTTCTTCTTTTGCTTCTTCATCTTCATTACTTGAATAAGGTGATAAGAGTGAAGATAGAGTAACCTTCCTAAACCATGAAACAGCCATGAGACTGGAAGCCAGACACTAAGAATGACAAAGATGGAAGATGCTTGAACAATGATATTACAAATTCACCAAAGCATCTGTCCACTACCTACCTTGGGATGACTTGGTATGTGAGGTAAACCAAAGCTCTGTTGGCTAATTCTGTGTACTTTCATGTGACATTCAGGAGGTATGTTGCTCTTCAAGTAAGAATCTGCCATGGAGTGGGAGTGGGGATGGCGGAGCAGTTTGCTGACAGCTTTTCACTGTAGTGCTGTTGGCAACTGCTGCAACTTTCTAGTTAAAGCCACACTTTTAACAGCTCACAGATAATGAGTAAGTACAGTGGGAGTATTAGGAAGTGACCATTGCCACCTGCACTAGGATGTGCATAAGGATGTCCTTTAAACAAGAACTCCCCATGGGCTGGTCACAAGGCTTTATAAGAGCCATTCATCAGCCTGAAGTTTTTCTGATACAATTCTCCTGCTTTCCTATTCTCCATTCACAGGTGTCAGACCAGGCTGTATTTGCTAACTATACCCCATAGGCTAAATCTGGTCCACAGCTTGTTTTTTGTATGATCCAGAAACTAAGAATGATTTACATATTTCAAAGAATAATACAATCAACAAAAAATAGGAACATATAATAGAAAATTTATGGGACCCACAAAGCCTGAAATATTTGCTTTCTGGCCATTTGCACAAAAAGGTTTGCCAATCCCTGCTGATCCCTGGCAAAGATATTTCCTATCTGCTCCTGCTGTCTTTTCTTTTTTTGTTTTATTTCCCCACCGTGCACATTAGCCATCATGCTTTTGCAAGTCTAACTCTGTCTTGGCATCCTCCTTCCCAAAATACTTAAACTGACACATTTGGTTTCCAACACATTAAATTATAAAGATGCAATCATTAAAAGGGCAGACTCAGGATCAGAATCCAGGGCTGGTCTGTGACCCTAACATACCAGATTTCTTAGATGATATTCTTACAGAGAAAAAAAAAAAGCATGAAAAATTTTAGAAATAATAAAAGAAGGATTCAGTAATGAGAAAAATAAATTTGGTTTCTGCCATTATTACCAGTCAGCCTAGTGATATGTAACAATCAATTTAAATGTCCAAAGACTGGGGCATATTTTCAACTTGACTCAATTCTGTGAAACTGATGTTTTGTTACTCTATTCTCTTGAAATCCTTTTCTTCATTCTCGTTCTTAACATGTACCTGTTTTTCTATTGCTTACTGGACATCTCTACTTGGATGTGTAATAGGCATTTTAAGATTACTGTGTTTAGGTTGAGTGTGGCGACTCATGCCTGTAATCCCAGCATTTTGGGAGGCAGAAGTGGGTCAATCACCTGAGGTCGGGAGTTCGAGACCAGCCTGGCAAACATGGTGAAACTTAGCCTCTGCTAAAAATACAAAAATTAGCCAGTTGTGGTGGCTCATGCCTGTAATCCCAGCTACTCCGGAGGCTGAGGCAGGAGAATTTCTTAAACTCTAGAGGTGGAGGTTCCAGTGAGCTGATGTCGCACCACTGCACTCCAGCCTGGGCCACAGAACAAGACGCTGTCAAAAAGAAAGAATTTTCTCTACTATTTCTTACCTTGAAGGAAAAGAAGAAAGAAAAGAAGGAAGAAAGAAAGAGGAAAAGAAAGAAAAGAATGAAAGAGAGAGAGAGAGAAAGAGAGAGGAAGAAAGAGAAAGAGAAAAGAGAGGGAGAGAGGGAGGAAAGGAGGGAAAGAAAGAAAGGTTACTATATCCAAAATGAAATTTCTGACTTTCTCTTTCAAACCTGTTCTCTCTGTCTTCCCACTTTTATTTTTTGTCTGCTCCATCCTATCAATTTCTTAGGCAAAAAGCTTTGGAATCATTTTTGACTCATCTTTTACTATCATATCTCACATCTAGTCAATCAGCAAAACCAGTTAGCTCTACTGTAAAATAATATCCAAATTCTAACCTCTTCCTGCTACGACATACGGCAATCACCAAGCCATCTCTTGCCTGGATTATTGTAATAACCTTCTATATGAACTCATTGCTTCTCTCCTTATATCCACTTATAGTCTATTTTCAACACACCGGGAAGAATAATCCTACTACATCTCAATTTAGATCTGTTTCCTCTGCTCAAAACTTAACAATATCTTTTGCTTTCATTCAAAGTAAAAGATGAAGTCTTTACAATGGTCTGTCATACCCTATACATTTTAAATCTCTTTCCCTTTATGGTTTCATCTTAAAATACTATCTTCCTGGCTTACTTCTTCTCAGCTGCACTGGCCTCTGCTCTTTTTTGAACTTTTTTGTACATGATTCTACCTTAGGGAACTTGCACATTCTATTTCTGGAATACTTTCCTACCAGGTACCACTTGATTTGCTTCATGTCTTTTAAATTATTTCTTAAACATCACCTTCTTGTTAAGAACCCCCATTGCCACCTTATTTTAAACCGTTATTTCCTCCAACCTTCTCAATACTCCTTGACTATGTAGTTTAGGTTTACCACTGTTTAATAAGCTATATATTTAGTATATCCATTTTATTATCTGCATTCCTTATCTAGAATGTAACTTCCTGAAAGGAAAGAATTTTTGTCTGTTTTATTCACGGCTCCTGGGTTGCACAACTCCAGAGGCACCTTTTCCATTGTTGCAGAAAATACATCACAAATGTTAGATTCTTAAAAATATTATGTGAGGCTAGCGTGGTGGCTTATGCCTATAATCCTGCACTTTGGAAGTTTGAGGTGGGTGGATCACTTGAGCTCTAGAGTTTGAGGCTAGGCTAGACAGCATGGACATTCCCCATCTCTACAAAAAATACAAAAATTTGCTGGACATGGTGGCATGTCTCAGTAGTCACAGTTACTCAAGAGGCTTAGACAGGAAAATTGCTTGAGCCTGAGAGGTCGAGGTAGTAGTGAGATGAGATCATGCCACTGCACTCCAGTCTGGGTGACAGGAGTGAAACCCTGTCTCTCTCTCTCTCTCTGATGATAAATAATAACTATTAAATAATTTTACATGATGCTATGCAAAAAAAGAATAAAAAAAGAATAAATCCCAAAGCCTATCTCTGGGAAAGGAAAAAAGGCTAGAGAAGTCACATCAAATTATTAGGAAGTTCTGCTTTTGGGTAACATGACTATTATCATATTTAAAATAATTATTTCTACTTTTTAAATATTTTTCTACCTTTCTTCATTAACGTTTTAATTTTATTATCAAATAAATATTGTGGTAAAAAATTATGATAAATAATGATTTAAAAAATCACTGCCCTTGCTGTATTGGAACTTACATATCTTTGCTGTATTTCACTCTCATCTTCCGAGAGGTATTCTCTGCTATTTTCCACCCTTGATCCAGATGTCTGCTTGACTCAGACCACCTACAGGCTGTTGGATTTTTTAGAGTCAAGCAGTCAATAGACATTTAGAAAAAGGACAGCATTAATAGAAACAGGAAATTTAATTTACAAAAATGATTTCAAAAAATAAATAAAAGCCTCTTTAGATAGCAATGTGCTCTATTCCAGGTCAGCTTGGTTAAGCGATATGAGCACAGTTTTTAAACTTCATCTTTCCTAAATTGGTGGGTGTGGGGGTGTGACTCTGTGTTCACTTTTTCCCCTGTATTTTGGAAAAGGGGAACAAAGCAATACATTACAAAAATAACAAAATAAATGAACTAAAACCACAGAAATACTATTTAATTAAAAATAAATGAAGCAAGCTTAAGGTTTAGCTAAGGACTCTCCTGAAAACTACGTATTAGAAAGAATAACTCAGGCTCCACTTTATAAATAACCACTTATCCTCTTGAACTCACATTGTTAAAAAGAAGCCTGTTCATTTAAACAGTAATTACTTTGTATTATTGACTATTCTTTGGAGGTAAATTTAAAATAATAGAGAATGGCAAGAAAGAAGGTCACTTGCCAAAGAAACATGACAAAATAATCTGAAGACCACCTCTTTTTAACTCCTCCTTTTCCCCACAATCACAAACAAAAAACCCAAATTCTGAACCAGAGAATAAAGCAATAACATTAGAGAAGGGGTGAACTGACAGGAAATCTATTAAGTGCCTGGATTAGAGTTACTCAGAAAATGTTTGGGACAAGGTTGGTCCTGAGAGATGACATAGGCCTGCGGTTTGCAATCCAGACAGTATGTTGAAATCATCTGGGGAGCTCCTGCTTGGACTTTCCTCTCAGAATTTCTGATTCCCTTAATTTGGGTGGGGCCTTGAAATTGGGAAGTTTCAAAAGCTGGCAGGTGATTCTAACATGCTGTTATGGCTAAGAACCACTGCATGGGTCTAATGCCTTCGCTTTATGAATGAAGAAACAGTGGGTGGGGATCTCCATGGCTCACCGGGCTCATCAGTGGCAGAACCAGTGCTATGTTTCAAGTTTACTTCTCTTTCCACCTAACATCCTTTATACTGCTCAGCCCAGGACAAGGTCTTATTCATTTCATAGCTGCTTTACCCTGTCTGCATTTAATGAGGCTGGCCCTATGGTAGGTTTCAGTAAACATTAATTAAATAAATTCCTATCTACTTTTCAATTGCTGATAATGACCATATTGGAAAACTTAACAATGAAAGTGGAGTGTGTAAAATGTCAAGGGATTTCATGAGGTTCAGCATTGAGAAAGTCTCTGATTGCCAGTTTTTAGGGCTCAACAAGCTATCCCCACATAACCCTAGCAGCTGCATTGACTTCTATCAAAGTTGCATGGTATCAGCTAAATGAAGAGATTTTAGGGCAGGGTGAGGGCAAATGGGGTTTGTGGGGAAGAGTAGGAAAGGAAATTCAGAGAGGTTAGACCTGAGCTGCATATAAAAAGAAGGAAATATATACAACCAGATCATACTAGGAATAATGGCAGGCTGAAAAAGGTGGGAATATAGGGAAAAAGTGAAGTTTTCCCTTGATCTGGGCAATTATAGAAAGTGCTAAACAAGAAGAGGAAAGGCTTGAAGAACAATGGCATTCAGATAAAAATGAGCTCACACAGAGGTGATATCTACTTGGCATGGTTCACGATCCAACTTTTCCTTTGTTTCTTTTCAGGGGCACCAAGTTACTTTCTTGCCTTTCAAACTTCCACTGGCCTGGACCTTATCTTCAGATATTTAAATTCTGTAGAAACAGAGTGAGAATTCTGATGCATCTTCTTAATTTAAGAATTCAAATCAAACTGACTGGCAATGATCTTTGTATCTCACCCATCATGCTAATGCCTAATACTCCACATTAGAGCTGCAAGCCTTTACTTACAAGCCTGATCTCATTAATATGAAAGTTGTCCAGGAACAGGTCACAATTAAGGTTGTATCAGTTATTGATACTTTAAGATAATGAGTGGATGAGTTTCATCACATCATTAAGGGATAGTTGTGATCAATATCGTCACAGAAATAATAAGGGTTTCCAGTGGCTGTCTTTCACTCTTCCACCTCTATGAGGAACAAAGACACTTAAGTTTGCACAGTGCTTTATCGCTCACAAAATATCTTCATATCTTATTATTTATCATTTATTATTGTATGTCCCCTTTTTACAGATGAGAAAAAGTATTAAGTAACATCTCCTGGCATCCTCTTCTATTATCACCCTTGATGAGGAATTCAACTTGAGAGAAATAGGGCATCCTAGTGGGTGGAGCCACTCAAATTTGATAAATGAACAAGAGGCATCATAGTTCTTTCCCAGGAACATGGTGAGTCAGATCCTATCCCAAGCCACCTCCTCTTCGAAGAATGGCAATCTTAAAATTAACGATTAGAAAACAAGCTAAGAATCCTTTTTTAAACTTAAAAAACAGTTTATTGAAAAAGAGTAATGCTTTATAGGAATTCCCATTATAAAACTCCAAAATATCTACTGGTCTGTTTCCAGGTGTGGTAGAAGAGTATAAAAATATTGAAATTTGATAAATTCTATTGTAACAATTTTGTTGGTCATTTTGGACCATAAAATTTTTTGTAACATTTAGTAACTGATATCCACATGAAATTATACTCACACATCATGAAGATCTATGTATGTAGCAAAAGCCATTTAAATGTTAATTTCCAAAAGCATATGTTCTCAGGTTTGGAAGGTATACAAATATTTATTGGGTCCCAATCCTCATAAGACACAGGTGGCTGACTTTCCTTATATGGTTTATTATGAAGTACCATTTCCAAACTATCCTCGCAGCATCAGCTGCCAGCCACGGTGAGAGCTCAGAGAGCATCACTTAACAGATAGCACCTTACAAGTTACTACAATTCCAAAATCTCCCATGCTGTTGGATTTACCAATACTTAAGTTTTTATTTCTTCCCATTACATCTGCTTAGCCACAAAAAGCATCAAGCCATACTCACTACAGAAGATAAGACTTCCTTAGAATCTTATTCATTTATGAGCTGAATTTTGCTTCACTGTCTCATCACTTGAGAGACTGACTAAGGCAAGAAAACCATTTCTTAATATTTTTTTCTATTCAGATATTTGTAAAGCAACACCAAAACCTATGCAGTTAATTCTTTAATTCTTTCCCTTAGTATAGCACTTTTTAAATTACAAAACCACATTTACATGTATTCTATCTCACTGGATCCCCACAACATCACTGTGAGGTGGGCAGATCAGGAATTAGAAACCACCTCTTGCAGATGAAGCAATAAACTTAGGGCAGCCAAGTGCCTTGCTCAAACACAGATGGTGATTGATTGCACCAAGACTCAAATCCAGGTCTTCAGACACCAGTGCCAACACCCTTTCCATTACATCATCTTGCTCAAGTGAAATAGCATTCTGTACAGACTGGACTAGTAAGAGCAGTTGTTAAAATGGAACGGAGCACAGACAACGTATCAGGCACAGCTGAAAGAATGGAAATAGACTGGTAGAGAGAGGAAGGTACTGAACCACACGAGGGTATGTGTGTAGGTTTTTTTCAGTGACTTCTAAATAGTCAATTGAGCAAACAAAGACACTACATAGGCATATTTCATGTTCAAAGAATACGATTAATATAAACTAATTAATACTTACACTGCCTCTGCTAACTGGTTAAGTATCATTATCTCAATTTGGCAGATAGAAAAAAGAGGTAGAAAGATTAAGTGACTTGCTGACAGCTACAGAGAGAATATTTGTCTCCAGTTTATCACTCCAGAAAGTCTAGCACTTTGTTCAGATAAACAGACCACACCTTATCAGGAAGATATAAAATACATGATAATTACACGTGGGAAAACAATACAATTAAGGAAGGGGGAACAAAAAGAAAGTTCGGGGGGATATACAACTGTGAATAAGTAGTTTAAAAATTCAATCAATAAAATTGTGTTACAACACCTGGGTGAACAGAATGCAGCTACTCAATTGGACAAATATTTTCAAAGCAAACAAGAGTGCTATGGGTCAGAGTACAGGGATTGTGTGGGAAGGTCGACAAGACTACATCACTTTGGTCATGCAGAAATATTTGCCTCCAAAGTTCTGATTGGTGAGAAATTCTTACTTCCATTAGAAATTAAAATGTAGGCTATGAAATGTGTTAGATTCAGGAGTTAGAGACCAGTGAAATACAAAACAAATAGGGCTTAATGAAAATGCAAGTGGTATAAGATTATGGTAAAAAAATAGAATAGGTATATGAGAAAGGCACACATGAATTCAGAGAATCATACTCGGCAAGGCAGGCTTGGTCTTATGGCAAAGACACTAAAAGCTGATGAAGAAGAATAAATGATATTCGACTATGAAATCTGTATATATAGACAAAGAAGAAAAATATACCAATAAACTTTTTCATTAATATGGAATTAAATACATTTACCTATTTTTAGAGATATCTTAAGTATGCTAGTATCAACATAATGAGAAGAATAGTTTACTATGTTTAATAGAAAAACATGTATATACACATATCTATATATATATTTAAGGAGCACCCCCTTCCCCCATTTGAGTTTGGTTACTCAGTGGGAAGCAGTAATACAAATGGAAAAATCTTCCTCCTGTATTGAGGAAAGAAGATAAAATAAGACTGAGCCATGTTTAGCGATGAGCATTTTTAACACATGAGTTTTCGCGTTTGTTTTGTAATACCGTATTTCCGATTACAATATTCAGAAGTCTAAGGTCCTAATGTTAATGACAGCATCTCAATGTCCATTTCTGGTTTGTTCAACATGATTGTCTCCTTTTGCCTCTATGTCACACGTAGTCTTTCCCACTTGAAGGCGCAGGTTTTGGATAGGGCCGTGGTGTTGGGTAAGAGGTTGTTTTTCGGGGACAGGAACAGCAAAGTAGAGCACCTCCAAGAAGGCAGAGAGAAGCAGCAGCCCAGCCAGTGAAGAGAGCCTGACCAAATTCGTACCTAAAAGGAAACACCAATGCACCTGTTAATCAGAGAATTATTGGCAAATTTTGTAATGCAATGAAGGAAAGAAATCAATACTCACTATATTTTTTTTCACTGAAAATAACCCCTCAATATCCTTTGGAAAGTACTTTAGGATTTGTGAACATATACACAAAAGAATGTTTATACTGCAATTGTTGACACTTTGCAATAGTAGATCGGGAAATAAAACGTATAATACCAGGTTGATTACACAAATAATTCCAAAGACTTTTCCATATGTAGGATACTTGTAAAGCGTGTTTATATATTTTAGAAGTAGGGTTTGGATCATGATTCCTAGGCTGAAACAAACACAGTAGGCTTTATCACGAAGTAATAATCATATTCTATTAAGAAACTGATAGAGCATAATGGAGGTAATCAGAGTTTTGAATAGTTGATCCACTGATCCCAGGTACCTATATAAACTGAAATCCAATTTTTATGGTTTTATAAAGAAAAGGTCTAAGCAGCCCATGAACCATTCTGGATTAAGTTGATCCAGGCAGATGTATTAAAGCAGACACTTAGGTGAGGTATCTGTGAGTGATTATGGACAATATGGAAGAGTAGAGAAGGGTTGGTTCTATAGATTATAAGGCCTGAGTCTGAATCCTGATGCACACTCTCAACTGCTGCAATTCTGGGATAGCAACTTCACCTCTCAGCATCAGTTTCTTCTCCTCTCAAAGCAGGATAATCCCACCTGCCTCGATAGAGTGCTTTCAGGATCACATGCAATAATGTAAATAACAATTGCAAAATGCCTGGCAATTTACAAAGTGCTTTTCCTGTGCATTACTGGAATTTTAGCCTACTGACCTCTAGCAATTTCTGTCCTTACATTATAAATCTTATGGGATGGGCTCCAACACAACCATTGCAGTATGTGTTCTCCATATGTGCGTGATTATGTGAAAAGAAACACATCTTATCTCTCCAAACATGGAGGATTTTTATCCATTCATCCAAGCATTCAACAAACAGTAATTATGTTTTAACATCCTGACTGAATGTAGTTATTAGGCTTTAAAGATGTGAAGACAGTGAGATGAAGAGCCTTGTCTCTGATTAAATAGTGTTGTTGCATGAGAGCTAAGAATTAGCTCTTCAACTTGCACAACTTGCAGCATAAAAAAAGATGACCTTTGTAAAGCTGCTTTTACAGCTGTGAAAGAACAAAAAATTTCAAGGTGGTATCTGAACATACTAAAAACATATATCATAGTTTTACATGTAAAAATAAATTATTGGGAATGAAGTATTATTATTCATTAACCCCTACAGTAGTACAATTTTTCTCAATCAATCATAAACTGTGCATTAGTTATAAACAATCATAGGTAGGTGTTGTAAACAGAATACACTTCAAAAAGGAAATCTCAACTATATTAATATCTTTATTAATACTTAAAAAAAAGAAAAAAAAAGTCCAGTATACCATTGGAAAGTATAGAGCTTAAAACTTTTCTACTTTGGAATGTATTTTGTTGTCATCAATACAGGCTATTAAAGCAATTATCAAACTCATTTTAACATAAGTCACAGATCATTTAAATTGTAGGTTTGACATAAAATTTTGGAAAACAAATCTGGGAAGCTAAGGCACTAGCAGGACTTTGTAGAACATAAAAAGGGTATTTTCTCAGAAAACAAACTATTTTACGCATGAATAGCATTACCTGGCATTGACTGGGGTCATGGGGTCATAGAATTCTTGAACAATTCTATTGCCATACCATGCTGTGGCGACTAAAATAGCCAGACCTACAGAAATTCAAAACAAAAGACTGTCAATCACCATGGAACACTGAGTCTAAATACACAGCCTGTTAAAACAAAACATATTTTGCACGAATTAAGTATCATCAATAGTCTTGACATTTTTATTTTGGTATTAGGGAGATTAGAAGTCCAGATATGATTTATTTCAAGTATCTACTAAAATACAAAAATCCTAGGTTGGAGTTAGACATCATTTGTACATTTTATGACATCTTGGCACAAATAATGCTTTTTTGGAAACAATCAGGCAAGTATATGTTGTATAAAATCACTTTCAAATATACTGTTATACATTAGGGTACTAAACTACATTTGATAAAACTATTGTCTTTATTGGTATAGATAGAATTACTTGCAAAAGGGGAAGATGAAAACCCTTCTATGTTCTTGATCAAGCTCAAAATCTACATTTCTGCAGAATCAAAAGAAGAATGCAAGCAGCCAGATAGCGGTGATATTAGGACATGTCTCAGAATGGACCAGAATACCTGCACTGCTCCTGCCCCATTGGCCAAGGGAATACCAATTGGCATAGGCATACATTGACCTGAGATTTGTTGAGGGTATCACATCAGATCAATTTATGCAACCCAATCTCAATTTCCCATGGCATTTTATATTCAATGATAGCAGAGAAATCATTTAGTTAAAATCATTCACTTCATCATTTATAAGAAATATAAAATACTTCATTTTTTCTTATTAAAAAAGTTAAGTAACTTTTTCATAGGAATTCTAAGCATTCATCAGTACAGACAGATTAGATGTTTCTATGGTACTCTCTCTCCCCAACAAAAAAATGGTCCAATGTAATTACTTCTAAACTTGAAAGAAAACACTATTGCTTTTGGCTGCTCAAATAGACCATGTGAATGGTCTTGAACTTGTGACCTGTACTTTTAAAAGAAGTCCCTGAAACTCGAATAGGAGTGATGCAGTAACCTTAAGGCAAGAGAAGGAAGAATGCAACACAATAAGTTTAGTCACTCCCTTTGGTATAAGGTGAAATTATTGGGAATAAAACACTATCCATGTCTTTTCAGACAGGAGCCAATCTGTATTTGGGTAAACTGAGAGACCGGTCCTTTTAAACTAACAATATTTTTAGCAAAGCCACACATATTCTTCCTCAGTTACTGGTTAAATTGACATATTATACTGGAGCAAAAGCCCCTGCAAGTCTTCTGTCAAAAAGAAAATAAGACAACAACATCTATTCTAGTTTTTTTCTTTTTTTTTTTCCTTTTCTTTTTTTTGAGACGGAATCTTGCTATTGCCAGGCTAGAGTGCAGTGGCACAATCTCAGCTCACTGCAACCTCCACCTCCTGGGTTCAAGCAATTCCCCTGCCTCAGCCTCCTGAGTAGCTGGAACTGTAGGTGCACGCCACCTGGCTAATTTTTTTGCATTTTAGTAGAGAGGGGTTTCACCATGTTGGCCATGATGGTCTCAATCTCCTGACTTTGTGATCCGCCACCTCAGTCTCCCAAATTGCTAGGATTACAGACAAGAGCCACCACACTCGGCCTATTCTAGCTATTCTAGTTTTTTCTATTAGTAGATTTATATCATTAATTATATCTGTTATTTAAAAAAATAATATACTACTACATATATAATATATGTTTATAATACCTAATATATAGAACATATAGTAGTATATTATTATAGCTATATAATATATATGGAGATATATATAATACAGTGTATATATATATATATATATAAAGATATATATATACACAGATTGTATATATATGTATATTTAAATATCTGAATAGATATTTAGATATTTAAATTAACATGTAATTATATGTATGTATATTTAAATATTTATTTAATATTTATTTAAACATTTATTTAAATATACATACATATACAATCTTAAATGCCTATTTAAAAAATGTATATACATACACTATCATTTTTTAAATAGGCATTATTATAAAACTTTGAAATAATGCTTTCCATGTTTTCCGACTAATTTTCTCAAATGACACATAATGTAACTTATCAATCAACACTTGAATTAAAAACACATTTATTTTCTTTCTTTTTCTTTCTTTTGCTTTGTTGCTTAGGCTGGAGTGCAGTGGTGTGATCTCAGCTCCCAAGTTCAAGTGATTCTGACACTTTAGCCTCCAGGGTATCTGGGATTACAG
>PVKP010008402.1:0-72782 GCA_004027715.1 Plecturocebus donacophilus
CATTCATATTAGGTTGGTGGAAAAGTAATTGCAGTTTTTGTCATCGCTTTTGCACCAACCTAATATATCAGTCATCTTTGGTGTCCCAGTGCCTGGTGCAGAAGGCTCAATGACTTTGTTAATATATACAGGTGAGAGCTCAGATCTGGGCTAAGGACAGAGATGTGGGTGCATTCTGCCTAGGGATAGCGATGAGTACCATGGACCTGGATAGCATTACTGTGTGAGAATATAAAGCAAATATCATCTTAAGTTGGGATTTCCAGGTTGAATCTGGACAGCCAAAGCATTATGGCAATATTTTTTAAACTATGTATTTTACATGGTCATGAAAATTAGAAAATCTGGTCCTACAATCCCACATAGCAGCAATGAGTAGAGTGGAGCAGTGTCAGAGCCCTTCAAATGGGCATGTGATTGCCTGTGTGCCACACGACTCCACGTGTGTCTGTGCACTGCATACCTGGTCTGCCTCATGAAGTCTGGGACCTCTGCTCTCTAGCAAAAAAGCCAAGGACTGACAACCTTGAAATGAAATTCTCCTTTCATTTCCCCTGCAATAGTGAGGTGGAAAAATCAGTGAGGACTGATTCCTCTGAAGCAGTAGCATTTAAGGGGCAGGAGAAGAAAACAAACAAGATTGAGAGGGAACAGCCCACGGATATTCAAGACTGTGCATAAAATATAATAGCTAATTGATTTCATGACAGAATTAGTGCCTATTTTTTATAAATTGAGGTATTAGCCAAAAAGAAAGCTAACTAATTTGTATTTACAAATTTTTAAAATTATGCTTTATTTCTCACCTCAACATTAAGTGATTCAAAATTAAACATATAATGATGGTGGTAATAAGAAATACAGTAGGTAACTGGCAGAGACAGAATTTATGCCTAAGTAGTCTGGTTTTAAAACATGCCTCAGATATTTGCTTAAAAATCCCTGAAATTGCTTCAAGATATGGAGAGGAATGAAAGGAGCAGCAGGAAAGAAAGGGCAAAGGGATCTGAAGATGGAACTAGATGAGTCCCTGGGGAGATGCCTGAGTATGCGGCTGTGCTGAGAATTCAATCAACAGTGAGACCAGGAAAGTCATATCGCCAGGGGACTAAGCTACATTTTGATAACCAGGCTATATAAATTGTGTTGAGCAAAAATGATTGGACTGTGTGTGGAGAAGAGAGACTGAAAGAAGAGAAGTGTTATAGGTATTATTTCTTTTTCACGGTGACGGTTTATGAGCTAGTTCTGCAACACGCTGTATGTCTCAAGATGGTAGTTTCTGGAAACAGTTCATGAACTACACTGAACTAGAGGGGAACAAAACAGCAGGCTTGAAGAAAGAGACTTTCTGGATTCAGGTTTAAGTCAACGTTTTAGACCCTGGCTGGAAGGGTCTACGCTGGATTGTTTAAGTGGTATAGGAACCACTGAAGGCCTTTCCTCACTAGTTAAATAGAAAACTTTCCTTCACATTTAAAATATGAGTCGGAAGGTGTTATTTTTACCAAATTTCAAAGTATTATTCTTAATAAAAGTTGGCAAATTATGGATCCAAAAGTTCCATTTTAAATTTAACTGAAAGTTTGGTTCAAAGTAGGAGGTATCTACATCAACTTCTTTATGTTCAGTGTATTTTGATTCTGAAATTAAACTCGCTTGGTTTCTAGGAGAAAATGACTTTCAAATTAAACTCTGGAATACGTGCTTCATTTTAGATTTCTCAAAAGTATTCCAATGTTTACCTCCTAGGATTTATAAATGCAGAAATAAAAAATTCTCCTTTCATTTCCCCTGCAATAGTGAGGGGGGAAAAAGATGCAAATTAAAATTTGTCACCCTCCTCAGATGTATTGCCCAAGAATAACTATATGCAGGCCTGTGGTATTTTATGGTGGTTACCTGCTCTGCAGTTCTTAAATCCAGAAGAAGAATTGCAGTTTTTCTAATTGGTATATAATAAAGAGAAATGATATGACATAAATGATTTCTTTTCCTTGGGTTGCCATCCATCCTCTTGAAAAATTGTGCCTACAATAGCTCTGAGATTATTTAAAATTGGAATCTTCATTAATTCTTCCTACGCTGCACGGAGACTGAGAATGAGTACTCTGGAGCCTAAATGATGGGATTTGAATCCTGATTATGTCCCCTCCTGGTTGTATAATACTGGACAAGTTGCTTAACTTTTCTTCAGTTTCCTTATCAGAATGGGGCAAATTTTAGTATTATTCATAGGCTTATTATGAGGAATACATGAGTTAATGTTGGTAAAGTATTTAGAACAGTATCTGGCAAATAGTAAATGCAAAATGCATGTTTGGTGTAAAAACAGTGAAATAAGGTACCATGTACAGAAAACAGGCTGTAGTGTCTGAGGATGCAGGTTCAATCCCAGCTCTGCTACTTGTTAGTTGTGAACATGTGGTCAAATTACTTCACCTCCATAAGAATCAGTTTGTAAAATAGAATAATTGCTCGGAGTAGTACCTGCTTTAGAGTTTCTGTGAGGATTAAGTGGGATGGTCTGTGGCAAGCACATAGCAGAGTGCTGCTCCCTGGTGCCAATGATTACTAACCTATTTTTTAGTTGCTGCGAGTTCTCTGTTCTTTTCATTAAGGCGTATCTCGTATCTTTAATTGTTAATGTCACATTTCAAGGTCATTTTTGGACATCTAGAGACCCAGGTAAGGATGCTTTAAAATGAATGGCCATGAGGGTGGAGTGAGAGTAAGTGAGAATGTTCGATCAGGTTCTTCAGATCCCAATGGGCCTTGTAGGGTGGCCTTGTGTTAGGGAATTTCCTACTATCCACGGCCTGGCCCAGAAACCACACATGTCAGGAGCTTCAGAGCACATCTGTCCTCCAGAACTGGACACATATTAATGAAGCTCCTATGATTAATGTGTGAAATCAGAATACCAATGTTTCCATTTACAATGGGAAGTGGAACTACTGAAGATGAGCAGCTCATCTTCCCACCAGCGCATTTTACTCCTGTAGGCAGGCCACATGGGGAGCACATTGCTAACACAGCTGTCAGTTTATTAATTTATAAAGAGAGACCTAGCTGCTGAGTTGTACCTCAACTCCCTCAAGTTTTAAGCAAGTTCTACCTAAAGCCTTGCCAGACAGGATCTCATATTTGTATCAGAAAGGAGCTTGATGAGCATGGAATCAGAAGGGCAAGCTGTTCTCAGACCCATGGGTATAATGGAATGAGAAAGGCAGAGCCACATGGGGAGGGGCATGCCTCCAGCCTCTAGCACCCGACCCCAGTGTTTCAGTGGCTACTGCCTATGCTTACTTCCAAGGCTGCTTTTTGCCTACTTCCTGGTCGGAGACTGATGGTCCATGGAACACGTCTGGTCTTTAAAAGCTTTTTTGTCTCATAATGTGTAGAGGCTAAGATTTAAAAATCAGGAATATTTATGTAACAACCCAGAGCAGTAGCCTTTATTGAAAAAACTCTAGAGAGCTAGTCCCTTCCCACATCTGGTCAACCATCTGGAGCTGAACAGAGACTGTCTGCTTTAAAGGAAGCATGAGTGCCTCCTTCATTCAGTTCACTGTGATCTCTGCCAAGTCCAAGACGTTGATCTGCATTACCTACTGGAAACGTGTGTGCCTTCAGGCATTTGAGTTTGCATTCTTCTGACAATTGATGTTCCCTTTATTTATCTATGTGCTGAACTGCTATATATTTATTTCAAAGTTTAATTCTCAGATGGCAGTCTTATTTTCTCATTTTCAAATTTACTGTCACCCTTAACCAGGGGAAACACATCTTAGTTTGCAAGTCCTAGAGGGTTACAGTGATATGAAGGTTGAAGTGTAAACCTCATAGCCTCAAGAAAGTGGGATACCCCTAATCTGCCTCAGGAAATATGTGACGCTGCTGGCTACATTTCTCTGTTTCTAGATCAGGAGCCCTTTCTTCCTCCTGGCTGAAGAATATTAAGCCTTCTCATACTGTGAACTTTTTGTAGAGCTACAGTTATAACCTTCAGTGAGAGAAATATCATGTGAACATCTGCATTTACAAAAGAGATACATTTGGATGCATTGTTTGCAAATGTACTTACCATGGGATTTCTTTAAGGAACAAGAGTTTATTTTAACTTTGATGTTATAAATTAATAATTGGATACAGGAAGACATATGCACCATTTGTTAGGCTTGCTAAGAACTACAGGCTTTTTAAATTTCCACCATCTCTAATAAATGGAGAAAATGTCATTATGTGATTGGATCACTGATTGTAAAAAATGAACTTGTCTTCCAAGAAAGCATTTTTTTCTTCAAATGAATAACTTGTACTCACTTTAATTTTTATCAATTTTCTAAATAAATAAGGGTTAATTTCTCAGTTATCGGTTTGGGAAAATAGATGGACTTGAGAAGATAGAAATGTCAGTTCAAGGTCTTACTATATCTCACAGGTTCATACTACCTCAAATTTGACCACTTTGTATCTTGAATGATCTTTGGGATGCAAGGTTATAACATATTCTCTTCTCTCTGCATCTACAGCATCTTGTATGTATTTCTTACACTAACATTTACTCCATCTTATTTACACTGCTGTAAAATTAAATAGTGCAGCAGCACAACCTCTGGCACATGGTTACTTCTCCGTTTCATCCTCATTGTTATCATCATCAGTCTACCTCCAAGTTTTTTTCTTTGATTAGACCATAAATCTTTGTATTCATTCTATGGTCTGCTTCATGTTTGAAACCTCTAATACTGTACAAGGTATATAGCAGGTACCCTGTAAGGATTAACTAAACTGATCATGAGAAATAGAAATCTTTCTCAGTTCCCCTTTAGATATGTGATCTATTGTCATTGTTGGTAATACTTCACGAATAACGACTGAAGAACATTTAATTTTTATATTTTTGACTTAAGAATTATAGGTAAATAACTGAGAAAAGATAAATTTTAAAATTAAACCACAAATATAAAAATAAAAAACAGCAAAGTGCATTATAAACAATGTTAAAAAAAATACACAGAAGGGCAATGTCTATAACCCATATAATTGACAAAGGAATAGAACTATAATACATAAAGACCTCCTATATATATGTCAGGAAAAGGCAAATAACAGAAAAAAGGCCAATAATAAGGTAAAATGCTCAACTTTGGTAGTAATCAGGAAAATCCAAATTAAAACATTGAGACTTCATACCAATCATAAACAAAAAACAAAAATCAAGACTTTTGGTATTTCAGCATCTTGGATCATCAGTACTATGGCAACTGTCTACAAGTTTATGTGTGTGACAGAAATTCATATACACTGTTGGTTGAATTGTAAAATAGCCTAGTTATGTTGGGATGCAGTTTGGAAATATCTAGTAAAGGTGAAGGTGTCCATATCATAAGACCACACAATTGCATTCCTAGGTATTCATCTTTAAACAAATACATGCTCATGTGCAAGAATTATAATAGTGTGATAACAGCAATAAATTAGAATCAACTTAAACATCCACTAACAGGAGAATGGATACATAAATTGGAATGCTGTACAGCAGTTAAAATGAATAAACTAAGCAGAATCACATGTAAATCTTAATGCTAAGCAAAAAAAGAAAAAAGATTTAAAGGATCTCTACACTAGGATATTTGTAAAAAGCTTAAAACATACAAGTTAATATCTTGTTTATGGATATACACATATCTAATTAAAAGTATTATAAAAGATATATGGTAATCATACAAGCTAACCCAGGAGGGTGTTTACTTTTGGAGAAAGGAGAAGGGATGGGATAGGTAAGGATACATGAAGGCTTCAAATATGTCTATTAATATGATGGTTTATTTATTCCAGAAAATCTGAAGCAAATTTGGCATAATATTAAGTAGAGGCAAAGAGAATGGAAGGAGGGTGTTAACATATCATGTAGGAGTTTAAGTTACTAAAATCAGTGGGCTTAGAGAATAAAATAGAGCCATATAGGCATCAGTTTGTCAGCACTGTATAATTTCAGATCCTCATTAGCCATACTAAAAGTCAAACCGCCCCTAGTCTTGCTTCAGACTCTAAGCACCTTCAGCTGTGTCATTTTTAAGAAGGGGAAACTGTGGAAATCGAAAAGAATACAAAAGTAGGAGATGTGATGAGCATACCTAAGATAATGTGAAGAGTTTGGAGGACTAGAGCAAGCCAAAAAAAAAAAAGCAACAAAAGGTTTAGATTTTGAGTTAATTAGGAAAGCAATTGTTTTGCCCAGTTCAGAAGCCAGAAATGTTTCAGTGAGCTGTTAATAAACTAGTTTATTTACTCTGATCCAAGGCTACATTAATATAAAGTGTATGGTTATAAACATTGGACCGTTGATATGTTTGTAGTTGAATAAATCCAAGCTGGATTTTATGAAGCCAATAAATTTGCCTGCAGGAGGCCAAGACTAAAACACACACACACACACACACACACACACACACACACACCTTGGTAAGTCCTAGAGGTACTTTGGAGATTCTGATGCAGCTTGCTGTCTCTGCCTCCCTCTGCCCTTCCTTTTTCTCTTTTCTGTCTTTGGCATGCACTTTAAACAGACTGAAAAATTGGAGTATTAATAAATTGGGGCTGGTAAGGAATGGAGAGTGGGGCAGAAAAGAGCACCATCATTTCTATTACATTGTTTTAAAAAACAATGAAGGAGAGTAGTGCTTTTAGAGTGAGTATAATGTAGCAAAATATGGAAATAGAAAATATCAAAATATTTTTAAAAATGTAACATGTTCTTTTCAAATTACCTAAGGAATACATGAATTCATTTTTATTTTACGAGATTCATGCAGGAGGTAATAAACTGAGCAAAACATTGATCTCTCTTTGTCCCCCATCACTTCCTTACTTCAAATCTCTTTCCCAGACCTAACCACATGTCCACAGTTGGTGTGCAGTTTTCTCAGCCCTTTTCTGTGAATATGCATATAAAAATATATATGCTCAAAACTGGGATAGTATATTTTTCTGCAATATATTATTTCTGCTTAATATCTTTTAGGGAGCTTTGCAGGTCAGTGCATCTAGACAACCTGATTCTTTTTTCTCTTTATTGCATTTTAGGTTTTGGGGTACATGGGAAGAACATGCAAGATTGTTGCATAGGTACACACATGGCAGTGTGATTTGCTGCCTTCCTCCCCATCGCCTATATCTGGCATTTCTCCCCACGCTATCTCTCCCCAACTCCCCATCCCTGCTGTCCCTCCCCTATTTCCCCCCGACAGACATCAGTGTGTGATGCTCCCCTCCCTGTGTTCTCATTGTTCAACACCCACATATGAGTGAGAACATGTGGTGTTTGATTTTCTGTTCTTGTGTCAGTTTGCTGAGAATAATGGTTTCCAGGTTCATCCATGTCCCTACAAAGGACTTATCATTTTTTATGGCTGCATAGTATTCCATGGTGTATATGTACCACATTTTCCTTGTCCAGTCTATCATCAATGGGCATTTGGGTTGGTTCCAGGTCTTTGCTGTTTTAAACTGTGCTGCAATGAACAGTCATGTGCATGTGTCCTTATAGTAGAATGATTTATAATCCTTTGGATATATATACAGTAATGGGATTGTTGGGTCAAATGGAATTTCTATTTCTAGGTCCTTGAGGAATCGCCACACTGTCTTCCACAATGGTTGAACTAGTTTACACTCCCACCAACAGTGTAAGAGTGTTCCTATTTCTCCACATCCTCTCCAGCATCTGTTGTCTACCGATTTTTTTAATGATTGCCATTCTAACTGCCATGAGATGGTATCCCAATGTGGTTTTCATTTGCATTTCTCTAATGACCAGTGATCATGAGTATTTTTTCATATGTTTGTTGGCCTCATATATGTCTTCTTTTGTAAAGTGTCTGTTCATATCCTTTGCCCACTTTTGAATGGGCTTATTTGCTTTTTCTTATAAATCTGTTTAAGTTGTTTGTAGATTCTGGATATTATCCCTTTGTCAGATGGGTAGATTGCATTTTTTCCCATTCTGTTGGTGCCGATTCACTCTAATGACAGTTTCTTGACTGTTTCTTTTGCTGTGCAGAAGCTCTGGAGTTTGATTAGGTCCCATTTGTCTATTTTGGCTTTTGTTGCCAATGCTTTTGGTGTTTTAGTCATGAAGTCCTTGCCTACTTCTATGTCCTGAATGGTTTTGCCTAGGTTTTCTTCTAGGGTTTTTACGGTGTTAGGTCTTATGTTTAAGTCTTTAATCCATCTGGAGTTAATTTTAGTGTAAAGTGTCAGAAAGGGGTCCAGTTTTTGCTTTCTGCACATGGCTAGCCAGTTTTCCCAACACCATTTATTAAATAGGGAATCCTTTCCTCATTGCTTGTTTTTGTCAGGTTTGTCAAAGATCAGATGGTTGTAGATGTGTGGTGTTGCCTCCGAGGCCTCTGTTCTGTTCCATTGGTCTATATCTGTTTTGGTACCAGTACCATGCTGTTTTGATTACTGTAGCCTTGTAGTATAGTTTGAAGTCCGGTAGTGTGATGCCTCCTGCTTTGTTCTTTTTGCTTAGAATTGACTTGGCTATGTGGGCTCTCTTTTGGCTCCATATGAAGTTTAAGGTGGTTTTTTCCAGTTCTGTGAAGAAGGTCATTGGTAGCTTGATGGGGATAGCATTGAATCTGTAAATTACTTTGGGCAGTATGACCATTTTCACGATATTGATTCTTCCTAACCATGAACATGGAATGTTTCTCCATCTGTTTGTGTCCTCTCTCATTTCGTTGAGCAGTGTTTGTAGTTCTCCTTGAAGAGGTCCTTTACGTTCCTTGTTAGTTGTATTCCTAGGTATTTTATTCTCTTTGTAGCAATTGTGAATGGCAGTTCGTTCTTGATTTGGCTCTCATTCAGTCTGTTATTGGTGTACAGGAATGCTTATGATTTTTGCACATTGATTTTGTATCCTGAGACTTTGCTGAAGTTGCTTATCAGTTTCAGGAAATTTTGGGCTGCAGTGATCGGGTCTTCTAGATATACAATCATATCATCTGCAAATAGAGACAATTTGACTTCCTCCTTTCCTATTTGAATACCCTTTATTTCCTTTTCTTGCCTGATTGCTCTGGCTAGAACTTCCAATACTATATTTAATAGAAGTGGTGAGAGAGGGCATCTTTGTTTAGTGCCAGATTTCAAAGGGAATGCTTCCAGTTTTTGCCCATTCCATATGATATTGGCTGTTGGTTTGTCATAAACAGCTTTTTATTATTTTGAGATATGTTCCATTAATACGTAGTTTTTTGAGTGTTTTTAGCATAAAGCGCTGTTGAATTTTGTCAAAGGCCTTCTCTGCATCAATTGAGAGAATCATGTGGTTTTCTTTAAAAGAAAATAACTATGTAGTATTGCTTAGTATGGTTAACCAATTATTTATGTAACTCTTCCATTGTTTATGGCTCCTTGCACAGTTTCCAGTTTTGACTACAGTAATTCTACAGTGAACATTCCAGTATATTCATCATTGCAGCAGAGGGCAAATGTGCCTATATGCATAACAGTATCTGGGAATTACAGTAGTGTTATCAGGAATCTGCCTTTCACATATTTGGCTTTGTTTTTCTCTTGATCAGCCTCATTTTTAGACAACCTCTTTTAGACAATGTGGTAGCAGATGCAACAACCAGCAGTTCTACTCTTGACATTCTACAAACTTAACCTCTTTCTTATTGTCAGTGAAAGTGGAGAGGTTTGCACCTATGGGACCAGCATGGGTCACTTGCCCATCCTTGACCGCTGCATTGTAGCTCTGTGCATACTATGCATTGATTTTATGTTTTTGTAAATAGGAGATAAATAGACATCCTAATGGCATCCAGATTTATATCATTGGGATTAAAGTATTCTAAGAATTTGCTAATGAAACAAGTATGTTGTTTCATATCATTGCATATGAGAATGAAACATGTTATACATGGAAGATCATCAATATTCTAAAAAGGGGACAATTTCTCAACTCAAAGTGTCACTCAATGTATTTGCTGAAAATTCAGTGATATAAAAAACACATTTCTTAATTTTATATTATTTGCCAAACCATAGCAAAAATCCCTATTTTATCCATTTATTAAACAATTTTTTAGTTAAACTCTGCTATGTATTGATGTCATGTCAGTAACCTGTTGAAACAAAATTCCTGCCTCAGGTTTCTTACATTCTTGTTAGAGACCACAGACTATAAATAGGTAAACAAATGAATGAAGAAGAAAATTTCTAACTGTGAAGTACTATAAAGGAAATAAAAAAGATCATCAGATGGAAAGTAACTGGAGAAGGTTACTTCGGGGAAGGTAGTCAGGGAAGATATTCTTAAATGCTCTGAAAAGAGAACATTTGAACTACTACCTGAAGACTGAAAATGAACCTTGAACTCTAGGCCTGTGTTATTCAATATGGTAGCCACTAGCCATGTGTGGCTATTGAACACTTGCTTACAGCTAACTCAAGTGGAAATGTAACACAAGTGTAAAATACATTAGATCTCCAACACTAGCACAAAAATGATAAAATATTTAATAAGTTTATAATGATTACATACTGAAATGATAATATTTTAGACATAGGGTAACCATTACTAAAATTAATGTTTCTTTTTTGCTTTTTTAATGTGACTACTGTAATTTTTTAAACTACGTATATGCTTCACCTTATATTTCTATTTAACAGCCCAGTTCTAGTTAGTTTCAGCCTACTTCCTGTTACTAACATGGACTTTTTTAGCTTTTCTTCCTTGATGAGGTGGTTGATAGCAAGTGAATTTATGTAGTAGACTTTTCTCCAAGCATCTATGTCTATAATATTTATTGACTGAGATGTCCAAATACAATAATTCAGTATGTGCTCAAGATTAATACAACTCAGGTTTAAGGGATAACAGGTGGTGGAGAAGGCATGGAAAATTGCTACATTTACTAGTGGAGTTGTATCATTAGTCATGTTCCTTTAGAAGGGCTCACAAAGCAGACGAAAGGGGACTCTGAGTTGGTGAGGTAGGCAGAGCCAGCAGCACAAGGTAATGACAGCAGAGGAAAGGATTTCTGTGGGGAACAGCAACAGCAAAGCTTGAAGACCTATTTCCATTCTCTACTTAGTGAAGGAGATTCTATTGTGTTGTAAAGCATGCCACTTCTGGCATGTTAAAATAGAGTTTTCTTTCACACATTGTTTTTATACTGATGGGAACATTAGTGACTTTAGTGTTCCTTTTTTACCTGTTTTTCTGGGAGACGTTGGCAAGTTCACACACCCTTAATGATAAATTAATTCACTGCAGAGAACAAGCAGAATAGTTTTCTTTGTGTCATGTTGTTATTCTCATTTTCCGTTGTGGTGTTTGCTGCGGGGAAGAGGCTGGGTGCTAAAACTGCATGTTTGATTTAGCAGGTGAAGTTCTTAATATTTAATGTGAGCATTTTAGGACCCCAGATACAATGTTTGTTATGTAATCTGCACTAACAGTTTTGTGATGGGAAACTCTTCCCCTACTGGTTTGAGAGTTGAGTCATATCCTGTGAATCTAAATCCACGTTATTTAAACATCACGGGTTCCTCTTACTTTCATTCCAAGTCGCTGCTGTGCAGAGCAGCAAGTGCTCCGTGCAGGGCTGTTGCTGTCACTTGGAGGTGAACAGCTCCTTTTGCCGGTATTCAGTGAGGAAAGGCAAGTCTAAATATGCAGTTCTCTCACTGGAGTGAAAGATGTTTTGTTCATTTGTAATCAACTATGCTAGACAGCTGCAAGCTGAAAAGTGCCTGCAATTTGCCATTGATTTGTAATAAGGTAAGTAACGTATTTTGGTTTACTCATTGGATTGTGGCAACCTTAAATTAATGTGGCAGTTTTAGTATATGACTGTACCTTAGAAAAGTGCCTTCTCACGGGGTACTGAAGGTTGCATTTTGAGATTCTAATACAGACAATTTTAAATATGCAGTATAATCTACTTGTGAGATACATAGTGTAAGACAGTGATATTCCTTTTATGATCATTTTTAATGAAAAATACAGTGCCTGAGAAGTAGAAACATTGTAGTAGCTTTGTATTGGTTTGGGTTTTTTTTTTTAAGGATTTAGTAGTTATCAGGGTCTTATTTTCTTATATTCTTTTTGCTACCCGGTGATCTCAGTTAAAGGTGATACATACATAAGATTTATATGTTATTTTTGAATAATTATAGCTCAATAATTATATTTTTCTATTAAAATAAAAAGTGGTCTTAGTAATTATTAGAAAGTTTAAAGTAGAAAATTAGTAAAAGCCCCTGGACCTTTCATATTTGGCTTTCCATTTAAGTGCAAGGCTAACATACTTAGAAACTTCTGATTATTCTGTTTGTTTTAAAATTGTGTGAGCTGGTTTATCACTGCTGACTCTCTCACTTGCTGTTGGAGATACTCATACAAATTGTGTGACTAGAGAAATCTGTGGATAGGGAATGACTGAGAGGTTTATTTTTCAAATTCTTTAAGCTTGCTTAAAGCTTATTCAAAGGTTGGGGTGAAAGACAGGAATGTTATCTTGGCTTTATATTGGTTGAAGAAATAATATCAAATCAGTGTTTAAAGTGGTATTTGGTATCCACATAACTTTGTATACTCATATTCAAAGCCTTTAAATTACTTTCAGCTAGAAAAGGTTAATTTGATTTCAAGAGCTATAACTGAATTAGCAAGATATTAACGACTTGAGGTTTTCCAAAACGTGTCTGCTAACGGTTGGCATTATGAATTCTTTCGTACTTATTAATTGACTTACTATCATGCTTGGTGATGATTTCATTTCTATTCAAAATTATACCCACTGCAAAGTTGCTACATTCTAACTAAAACATGGAAATTACTTTTTACTAGATATACATTCAATAATTCATGTTTTTGCAAAGGTCAAGGGGTTAATGAGCTGATGGAAGGTATATGGTGATTCGCCTCTTCTTTGGAGTGGAAATTGAAATTATTTCAATTCCATAAACATTTGAAGGCAGTATTACAAATTGGAGAATATTGTATTCCAAATTGGAGAATATTGCCTCTTTTGCAGGTTTTGTGGGCTGGGGATTCTCTGTTTGGTCTAGTTTGATGGAGCATGGATTTGTGGAATGATTATCAAAATGTAACATCTGATTTTTGCAATTTCTTAGCTATTGCCACAGTACAAATGTCCAAGTTCCTACTCTGGGAAGTGAGCCATAAAAGTACACATGCTTAAAGGACAGGGGTAGATTTTGTATCTTTCAGTATTGGAGATGGTATGGTAGATTGTTTTGATACACTGTATTTGTTGAAAGTGATTAGCAAAAAGAGATTCCTCCAAAGCTTACCTTTGAAAAAGAGACAAGAAAAATGTAAACAACCAATGAACTTCCAACCCTTTCTGTTAGAATTGATCTGCTATTTTATATTTATAGAACTGTACTCTTTTTCAGGGCTATGAGAAGAGAGAAAGATGACTTTTCACAATTAAAGAAGTTAATGACATATGTCCTACTATACCAGTGAACATGGTAGATTTGAAAAATCAAACTTTGCTTTAAAACCTCTTGAGATTTAGAAGACAATTAATTAAAAGTGTTCTTGTGTTGATGGAATTAATAAAAGTTATTCCTTACTCCTCAAAATTCAAAACATGATCACCATTTCTTTTAATAAAAAATATAACTCTTATGAAAAGTGTATGCTATCTTCATATCCTGTGCTGCAATGTATAGTTTCAAGAGATAAGTGGAATTTATCATCATGCTATCTTATGAATAAATCCTAGCTCTGCTTTGTAATAAAGTTCATGTTTGCCTTGATTCCAAGAACTATACAAATCTGCTATATGACCATTAGGAGATAAAGGTAAACAGATGGAATAAATAGGTATATATTTTTTTTTTTGCTAAATATAAATGCATTACAGATAGCATATGGTCTATGTGACAAAACCCTGGGCTATAGGAGTGCAGTGGGAAGAATCAACTCTTCTTTGTAATATTGGAGAAAACCTCTAGTTTTGGAGGCGACAATGAAGCTCTTGTCTTTTTTTGATTTTGCTTTTCTAGCTACAGAGTTGGGAACCAAGTAATGCTAGATGACAGTTGCATACTTCCCATAGGTGCCTAGTAAATATTAGTGATCCTGTGAACATCAAGGTAGATGAAGCATTTTGAACTCACCAGGAGAGTCTATTGTTATAGCTGCTGAGATTTGTAATGCATGTCCCCCCGAGACAGACCCAGGTAGGAAAGCTATGGAGATGGTTTGTTGGGTTTTAATTCCATCTTAATTTAGTTGAGATACTCAAATTAGTCACTTAGTCTCCCTTTTGTTGAGTCATTTCACTAGTGGAATAGGATTAGTAATATTTATTCATGGCAATTTACAGCATACTGAAATATAATAAATCAAGTTCCAAATCTCATTCCATAGTGATTTCTCTCCAAGATGAAAATAATAATAATGACCTCACATTTAAGTCAGACTGTATAATAACCATTTATGAACTATCTTTCTTACAGCAACCTTATGAGGTATGGGTACTATTATTATTATTATTATTCCCTTTTTTATGATGGAGAAACTGAAGTATAAGGAAATTAAGTGACTTATTCCTGACATCACACAATTAATAGTAGAATGACCAGAATTGAACCTAGATAGTCAGGTTGCAGAGCCAAGATACTTAACTACATTCTATGCTACCTTCTGTTAGAATCCCTTTGGTCTTAGTAATTTGAAACGACTGCTATAAAGTGCTACAGAGAGGAAAATACATCTTTTTAATGTTACTGCATTTAATCATTTTAATGACTGTAACATTCTGATTCTTAGTGAAACCCAGGCCTTTATGAACCAGAAATATACTGAAATTGTTTTGTGAATTTACGTAAGACCGGGGCTTTTATTAACACAAAATGTGTCTGGAATGAGCATACATAACTGAGAGCTCTCCTAGGTGATCATAGTCTTTGGTGATACAAAAAGATTTCCCTTTTTTGTTGTTGTTTTTGATGTGCTTGGCAGAAACAGTTTTCAGTCTATATGTAGTCATCTGATACAGTCCCAGGAAAGCTTGAGGGAATTTTGTTATCTTGATAGAAGATTAATGTCATGTCTGCTTTTTTTCTGTTCATTTCCTAAACATTTCCTGATGAAAGTCGTTATCTGGGGAGGAGAACATTGAATGAATTGTAGAATGGAGAAGTTTAGGTCTGTCATACAACTAGGTCTATTTTGATTTGCTTTCCCCAGAGGCTCCACAAATTATCTTTGAAATTCTTAGGTAGTTTTCAAACCTTCATGTTTCCTCAGGTCTTGCAAACAAGATGAAGGGATGGATGGATGATGGATGGATGGATGGATGGATGAGTGGATGCGTGGATGGATGGATTGGTAGGTAGATTGGTTGGTGGGTGGGTGGGTGGACAGATGCATAGAAGGATGGATGAATAAGTGGGTAGATACATGGATGAGTGGATGGATAGATGGATGGATATATTGTAGGGATAAATGAGGGTATCCCCATATCTCTTCTGATTTGACTCATGCTGAGTCATGAGTCATGACTCATGTACCTGACACTGGATTGGGACCAGACTAGAGAATGTGGGCCCAGAGGAATGATGTATGAGATGTGAAAGAGTTTACCTAAGTTCATCTCGTATTTTACTGTTTGAGAATTTTCATTGTGCAATGAACATAGCTATAAGCCATTTCTTGCCACAAGCCTTTCCTCCTATTTCATATTAGTTTTAAAAATTATGTATAATGAACCATAATAGCTTTACTTCCTTGATTCAAAAACTAAATGTATGCAGATATATACATATATATTTATACACATTATACATATGCAGAGAAAAAGAGAGAGACATAGATGTGGGATAAAATTAAAAGGTCAAAGTAAATTTGAACACCTAAGTTAATGAGAATTGTTAAACTTTGACTATTTTATAATTAATTTATTATGAAGAAAATAACCAAGATGCAAAAGAAACAATTATGGCAGAATATCAAAAAAGAAAGATATTTTAAAGATCATTTTTAAATGCTTGCTTACAAAAGTACATAGCGTTTTTTTTCCATTTTGGAATGGGAGCTTTTTTCTCCACAATATTTCATTAGAGAACTAAAAACTAAGAAGTCAGGGGATCAAATTTTTTTTGGCACAATTAGTCAATTGTGAGTGATCATTTCCAAAATAAGGAAGGTGACTAAGGGCTTGAATTAGGAAATTTTGCAGGTTTCAGAGGTGGTATTAAGATGTTATTGTTTCAAGTTTACAAGTTGGGGAGGGAATACAGAGAATATTTTCCTGTAAAAATACTTGATCAAGCACAACTAAATAGGGTCAAAAGTTTTAGACAGTGGAAACAACTCTACTGGGAAATTTACACATTTGGCTTTGACCCAAAGGAGTCATTAAAAACAAAAAGGAAAAAGAAAAAAAAAATCATCGTATAGATTTTCCCCCACCCCTAAACAAAATAGCATATGGTCACTGTTTGAGGACATTCTCTTCCTTTATGTGCATATGCCTTGTGCTATTTGTCATACATTTGATTCCTGTGGCTGACTGTTTCTGGCGGTTATTTCTCTAGCTTAGAAACAGCATGTTCCAAGTCAGCAATCAGTGGACAGCATTACCCTGGCCCACTGGAAACCTGAACTCCATGTAACTACAGTCTCAGCCTCAGTTTCAACATTCGTCAATGAAGGATTCGTTCTCTAACCCCTCTCATATTTTCCAACAGTCTATGAACTATTTTAAGATAGGAATTCCTTTTTTTTCCTTTTTCAACTGAATGGTTTCTGTGAATCTTGAAATCAATTCTGAAACAATTACTTCTAAGTTTAATCCACCTAGAAAATTTTCACTAAGCTTACGCCTTGAGTTTGAAAATTGTTATGCTTAACCATACGAATGAATGTCTCATGGCAAATGTTTACAGTAGTCGTTCCACCTGTATCTGCAGTTTTACTTTTCAAGGTTTCAGTTACCCATGGTGCTGTATGATATTTTGAGAGACAGAGACAGAGACCACATTCATATAACTTTTATTACATCATTATAATTTTTCTATTTTATTATTGTTACTGTTGTTATCTCTTACTGTGCCTAATTTATAAGTTAAACTGTATCATAGGTATATATGTATAGAAAAAAATAGCATATATAGGATTCCGTACAATCCAGTGTTTCAGGCATCAACTGGGGGTATTTTAACATATTTCCTGGGGATAAGGGAACTACTGTACTTTAAATATGTAAATTGCCACATCATTAATACACCAGAGAGAAGAAGTCTTTGTAGACTGATTACTGGTTTAAATTATTGAAAAATCACACATCATATTAACATTCAAGAGTTTTTGAAAGCTATATAACAATTCCAAAAGTATCCAGATTACCACCATGAAGCCACTGATAATGGCAATAGTCACTTTTCAGAAAAAGTGTTAAGATAGTTATTGTTCCAAGTTTTCTAAGGGGAAGAAACAAGGAGAAAACTTTTACATAAAAATATCTGATCAAAGAGACTGTCTGGCCAACATGGTGAGACCCTGTCTCTACTAAAAATACAAAAATTGACTGGACATCATAGCATGCACCTGTAGTCCCAGCTACTTGGGAGACTGAGGCAGGAGAATTGCTTGAACCTGGGACACAGCAGTGGCAGTGAACCGAGATCACGCCACTGTACTCCAGCCTGGCGACAGAATGAGACTCCGTCTCAAAAAAAAAAAAAGGGAAAAGCAAAAATATATATCTGATCAAATATAACCAAATAAGGTAAAAATATGCCCAAGTTTTAGACCACATGGCAGGAACTTTAAAACAAAGGGCTGTGTCTCCATCTGGGTGTTTTTTATGTATCAGATATTAATATTTTTTTCAGAAATCAATCAAGGACTGAAAACTACATTTGCCACATTAAAATAGTCTTCCCATTATATTCTGATCTTCCTCAGTGTATCTATTATTTTTACAAGTTTTCATGAAGGATTATTTTTACATTTTACTATTTTAACTGAGGTTTTGTAAACCACAATTAAGGAGAAAGTTAAAAACCAAACATCACTTTGATTTTAAAAGTTCAGTTCAATGTATCAAAGCAGTTCAAAGTGTTGTGCCAGCTATGTCCATGATCCCTTTCTTTACCTGAATAGAATATAATTCATATTCACAAAATGTTGATAGTACAAGGTGCTTTAGCGATCAACTAGCTCAACCTTCTCATTTTGCAAATAAAAAATATTCTGCCACAGGCAAATTAAATGACTTTCCAAGATTACACAGCCAGCTCCCGACAGAGCCCAGCTGGGCATGGAGTTGCTGTCATGTACCTCTTCAATCTTTTTACAACATCAGTCAACATGAGCATCCCTATCTGAATTTGGTAATCAAATCGTGCATTCATTTTTTACTGCTTATTAAAATGTTAATCGTACATAGCAGAAATCAATTTAAGCTTGACCTAATTTCCTTTCGGCCACAAAACATTTTTTGAGCCATGTTTTTTGGAAGGGCATATTTTATGGCCTAGGTAGAACCACAGATTCTACCTAGAAGCTTTTCCTCATACCTGAAAGTTTGCCTTCATTTTTATTCACTTGGCACTGCAGATATACTTGTAATCACAGAGATAGTTCCACATTTAACCACTTGTTCACATCTAAGATTGGCTATACTTCTCCACCCACTCCAACTTTCCAGATCCTAAAAGTAAGTGCATGTTCAAACTTCATTTTTTAGTAAAACAATGTATACACCTATTCAAATCATTTAGCAAAATAAATGGCAATTGATTACTAAATAATACTCTATAACTATTAATCATACCTTTGTCATCAAAGTAATAATGCAGGCTGGGCACAGTGGCCCACGCCTGTAACCCCAGCACTTTGGGAGGCCAAGGCAGGTGGATTACCTGAGGTCAGGAGTTCGAGACCAGCCTGACCAACATGAAGAAACCCCATCTCTACTAAAAATACAAAATTAGCCAGGTGTGGTGGTTCATGCCTGTAATCCCAGCTACTTGGGAGGCTGAGGCAGGAGAATTGCTTGAACCTGGGAGGCGGAGGTTACGGTGAGCCGAGATCACACCATTGCACTCTGGCCTGGGCAACAAGAGTGAAACTCTGTCTCAGAAAAAAAAAAGTAATTTTCTAGGAGTTGCCAGCCCTCTTGGTGGCCGCTCCAGAAGTTGGGTGGCCACACTCAAGCTGCAGCACTTCAAGGTGCTCAGTCCTCTACACCTTCAGGTGAATGGTGTTTGGAGGCTTGGCTTTCACCTTACAGGACAGTGATTCTTCAACTGCATGGTATAGCAGATTCACCAGGGAATCTTGCTCAAACTACAAGTACCCAGGCCTATGCCTGAGAGATTCAGAATAATTAGGTCATGGGCAGAGCTCAAGAATGTAAATTTTGAGAACAGCCCAGGTAATTCTAACACACACTCCAAGTTAAGAAAACCTGGGACACCAAGAAAAGGTTTCAAGGAGAGGGTCTGATGAGCCAACAACCAGGGAATCAACCAGGAAACACTGAAGTGAGGCACCTGAGCTCCTGTGTGTTCCATATTCCTGCCCTTCCCTCTCAACTTTGCCTTTTCGTAGCATATCTAGTGTGTTCCCTCCTCCTAGCACTGTCATCTTCTTCCATATCTTGGGGAAACCTTTTGAGTATGGGCATAACCGTTTGGAAAGACATGGGTGAACAACTATAGATCTTTGTAGGTGAACTCACAGAACACCCTATGCTTGGAATCTAGTCAGGGTGCAATCAGTCACTTCCCCACTCCATACTCAGTAAGGTTGAGGAGATGCTTGCGGGGTGGGTATCCAGGAAGAACAGTCACAATATGAAGCAATGAATGGGTACCTTTAGTCCCAAGCCAAAGGCTCCCAACCAAGCCTCAGCAGCAAAGAGAAGTTGAGCCATGAGTCTGTATGAAAGAAATCCAATGAGATGAGGAAACTGAGATTATGCTAACCAAAGAATAGCTTTGGCAAGTGCCACATTGTGGACGTGGTCTGTCCTTTGCCCAAGACTGACAGAAAATTAAGACAAACTCCCTAAAAAAGAGAACGATCAGCTGTACAGGATAGCTGGGCTGCTGAAAGAAGACCCTGCAAGCTTCACCATGACCATGGGCTGGTGTGATGAGCTGTAACACGGAGCAAAGTGGGCCATGTGGCGCAAGGCTTGAGAAAGAGGTCCTCCAGACCTCCAGTGAAAATAGTTGCCAAGCAAAGTCCAAATTTGGAGCTAGAGCACTTGAGTTTAAATCTAGCTCTGAACATATATTGTGACTTTGAGAATATTATCTGACATCTTTGGGCTTTAGTTTCCTCCTCCTAAAATGAGAATGAAAACATCTTCTTTGGAACTAGTAACCATAAGTCTCGACACAGAATATAATATCGGCCCCTTTGTGCTGCCAATATTTTCATGTGATCAATGTACAAGCCTTTTTCACATAATCATAATTCAAGCCAACACTAGTCTAATGGTCTGTAGAGCCATCAATTCATGTGAAACAGTCTTGGGCAAAAATTGAAAAAGCTTGTACTGTGCAGGGTGAATGTGACAAACAGACTGATTTATTGGAATCTTCTTTACAAGCTCTTGTTTGCTCTTGTTTATATTTCTCCAGCCTTATGTAATTTGTTTTGTTTGGTGTTTATGCAATTAGGGTTAAGAGGGTAGGGCTTACTGTGCTACAGAACCAATAGACTGCTCCTTGATCCTGATTTTACTGGAACGCAGGAGCAGCTTGTCAAACTCTCTAGATAAGAGGTGGGGTACGTTGGTTCTTCCAGAACCAAAGGCAAATATGCTTTAGCATCAATTTTCCAACAAACCCCCAAACACATACACACACAGACACATGAAAACTGGCAGAGTTTCATATTAGAGTCTGAGAAATCTAATAGTTAAAAACCTACATATCAATTAAACTTGTTTACTTTAAAGGAAGATTTATTTTTCTCATGGGTCCATTAAAATTCCCCTAGATGAACTTTTACATGATTATATTTCCACCTGTTGTTTTCTTGGAAGCCTAGCAGAGAAGTAAAATACTTCACTCACGTCTAGCATATGATTGCCAGATTTTAACTAGATTTTAAAATCTAGTCAATGTTAAATTGTATTTAAGACAATCTCATTAATGTGAGTATGAATGCCATTCTGGTTCTTAGTTACATTAGTCTGTGCAGTGGCCGTGGTTTCACAGAGTGAAACTTCCAATCTGCAAGATCTCTATACTTACATGCAAAGCTCTGGTTATTTCACTGCATTTACTCGCTTGCATTCAGGGATACAGAAATTGTTTTAAGAGCTTGTGCCCCCAGAAACTGTGGAGGAGAAATGGACACAATGTTCATTAACAAATCATTATGAATATCACTCATGATATATCAGATTGTAAGCTATACTGAGTGACATCAGCGAAAGTAGAAAATGATATAGAGAAGAAAAGGGGAAGTCAACTTAGATTATAGGCTCAGAGAAGTCCTCTCTGAGAAAGTGACTTTTAAGCTGAGACCAGGGATACGTAGTTACTTTTGGTTTCTCAGCTGTTGGAAAGTCTGTGAGGATTAGAGAAAATGTATATAAAGTACCCAGCACAGCATCTGACGGTGCCAAAAGTCTCCAGGAGATTCTGATCCACGCTTTCTCCTAATCAATGACTCCCAAACCAGCTGGTACGTCAGACAGTGGCTTGTGGGCTGCACGTGCCGCTTCAAGCTCCGGATCTGGTGTTGTGGGTATACTCAGGTTAGCTGAAGATCCACGTGGCCACAGCCTACCTGGTTAGCCTTCACAAGCATGCTCTGTATGTGAATTGCTGCTCAGATCTGCTTTCTTCAACATTTCTCTGCAGGGATGAGCACCCTTCGTCTCTCTTCCCCTTAGTTCCAGTCCATTTGGCTTGGCTCTGATTCCCTGCTTCCTTGTCTTGGGAATAGGTTCATCCCCTGGTACCCTAACCCCATGGAACTTCCCTTGAACCAAGACATTGCCACCTCCCCACTGAGAGATGCCAGCCTCTTCTCCCAACTCTCCCAACCACGTTAACCAAGTCAGCCCCTCCTATATAGTCCCTAGTTAAGATCAGAATAAGCTTCATCTGCCTCTTAAACTTTGTGGTTCCTACTTCTGCATTCCCTCTTAGGGGGTGGAACTAATGCGGGATGAATTCACCAAGCCACAGCTGGGCCTGCCTTTGCAATCACCTCTTCCTCTAGATGGTCTGCCCCGATCTCACTCATGGCCAAAGGCTGGTAGGTAATTGGTGAGTTCCTGAGTGCTGCTCTCTGGGCCAGGGCAGGACAGGGCAACTTCCCAAAGCAGAGGAGACAGGAGTAGTGCTTGGATTCGGATCAGACCATACTGTTCTTTGCTGAGAGGAACTGGGTCAGCCTCCAGAGTGGTTCTCAATGGACTGGGTTTGAAACAGTTCTCAGAGCGCTGAGAGCAATTATGAAGGAATCAGAGTGGCTGTGGCTGTTGAGAGGTTCGGAGCTCCCTAAAGGTATCCCCCAATCTGTACTGCAGAATTGGAACCCCATTGACCAAGGAGAAGAGAATTAGAGGAGGCTGGAGCAGGTGTCGCGCTCAAGTTGCCACAGGGCCAGCAGTGCTGAGGCTGCAGAAAGCAGGGCCCTGCCAGCAGCAACACTCCAGCTCCTGCTCCTTCCCCAGAGGGTGGGAGGCAAGCTGGGTCAGGGTAGCCTCACCCGATGTGGCCTGGGACTGTGGCCTAGTGGGCCTTCCGTGGACCTGGCGCTGGTAGATGGGTAAGGAGAGAACCTAGATGACAACAGAATGCCGTGACAAAGGTATGAAAATGCCAGGCTCCGCCACAGAGAACAGGAAGATACTTCTTCCCCTATTGTGGTTTCTAAAGTTTGTAACTTCCAAGCTGCCGGCAGCACTTACAGAAAGGGAGGGTCATTTGTTTTTGTGTCTGAAGGACCCCCAACTTGACATCCCTGGGAGCTTAAAAACAAGGAGCTCAGAGAAGAGCGTGCTTGAGAGAGTGCCTTCGTTATACCTGCATGCTTTCTATTTTCGCACACATACATAGACAAGCACATCAGATTCTGTGCACTTGCAGGTAAGTCACCTGGCCTGCGTCATCAAAATGTAGTATATTTCTGCACACTGTATGTTATTCTGCAAAAAGAAAAAAGAAGCCATGCTCCCAAAGGCTGGGTTGACTAAGGAAATGTGCTTGTATGCAATTATTTTATTATGTTTCATGCAATCAACCGGGCTTCTATCATGAAAGACCCCATACAGCCGGTGAAAACTTACCTGCCAAGTGAGAAGTGCGTACAAATGCTTATGCTATGTAGACTTTAAAGTTAGTTTATGGCCAATTTCTCTCATCACTGTGTCCACTCCCTGACCTACCAGTAATTTGACGGTCCTTGCAGCTGCACTACAACCCACCATAACCCCACCCTTCCTTTCTGAGCAGTCACAGTGGGTGAGGAGAAAAATAGGGCACATTTGAGAGAAAATATGTGACTATACGAAAGACAAGCACATTTCTTTGGCTGTCAAAATGAGCTATGAAAATTAAGATTGAGAACATCTGTTTTAATTATGTATGTAGCACAGGCTGTTCTGTTGTTTCAGTTTCTCTCAGAAAAAAAAAAAAAAAGAAAAGATACCTGCTCACAATCTTCCCCTGGAGCTAAGCCTACTTTGCTTTTAGCTATAAAAAAACTACTATTGATATTAAATAATGTCCCTAGGTACAAATATTATGTAAAATTTTTATAATTTCTTTGGCAGACCCTGTATGGTAAGATTGGAAAAGACAGACTAAATGCAGTAAACATAAATTTCAAAGTAGAAAAGACTGACAAAGTGTGTTAGCTTGGTGTTTAATTAGGCATAAAAGCTTTATTTTTTGACCCAATTGTGAAAACCATAGGAATGCAAACAGACATGGAGAAAGCTGCTGGGAACAGCAGAGGAAATGGAAGTGAGCTAAGTAGAAAACAGATCCCGGCCAGCCAGGTCCTTGACGGCTCGAAATATTTACTGTTCTCCAAGTGTCCCAGAGTGTTTGACACTGTAGAAAATTAACCCATAAAGCTGCAAGGTATCGTCACATCTGTCATCTGCCACTGAGGAAGCTGACGTATTAGCCTAGCCTCTCCCTGGGTTTTTGTTTTGTTTTTGTCTTGTTTTCATTTCCTTTTTAAAAATACTTCTGATCAGATTCCTCTATTTGCTGTCTGTTGGAATTAAATATTTTACCCTTCTATTAACATACCTTCATACCCTGCCAACTCTCTTTCTCTCTCTCTCCTCTCTCTGTCTCTCTCTTTCTCTTCTATGAATCAAATCTATTTTCTCTCATTGGATATTTCTTGGAGAAAAACCTACCCAAGACGTTATCTTGCCCTTGAGAAATCTGGAGTCAAATGTGCCTCGGTCCATGCTCTATTTTTACTGAATATAGTATTCATTTTAACTTAATTTAAATAGGAATGATAAATTTAATAGAATAAAATAATTGCCTCTATTTCTCTATCAAAAAAGAAAGACCTTGTTGAAAGATCAAGTTAATTTAATGATTTAATTTTCAAATTTAGTTATATATCATGACATCAATAATAATGTATCATATATTTCAAAATTGCTGAAGGAATAAATTTTTAATATTCTCACCACAAAGAAGATGTTAGGTAATGGGAAGGTTAGTTTGACTGAATCTTTCCACAGTGTATATGTAGATCAAACATCACAGTGTATGCCACAAATATACACAATCATTATTCATCCATTAAAATAAACTAAACATTGAAATATGTTCTAACAAAATATATATTTAAAATATTTTAAAAACATATGTAAGCATATTTTATAGGTTAATAGTAAATGTATCTTAGTTTATTCCTGTATATAAATTTTATCTTTCTGTAAGTTATTCTTTTAATATATTAGTTGTAAATCCCCTTGGATTTTCTAGAGACAATCTGTTAATAATGACAATTTTTTTCTTTCTAAATCATATATTTTCATGTTGTATTATATTTTTATTTGACACATAATCATTGCACACGTTGATATGATGCACTAAGTTTCAGTACATGTATACATTATAAAATGATCACATCAGGATAATTAGCTAACTCATAACCCCAAACATTTATCACTTCTTTGTAGTGAGAACATTCAAAATCCTCTCCTTTAGATATTTTGAAATATATGATACTACTGTGAACTGTGCCCGTGGGGAATCCTAGGCTGCACACTGCTTATGAGCATCAAATACCTGATAATCTGAGGTGGAACAGTTTCATTTCAAAACTATCCCTGTCCCACCCCCAGTTCCTACTGCACTTTTTATGGCATCAACTTTTTAGATTCCACATGTAAGTGAGATCATGCAATGTTTGTTTTTCTGTGTCGGGCTTATTTTACTTAATGTAATGCCCTCCAGGTGTGTTCATCCTGTCACAAATGACAGGATTTCATTCTTTTTTATGACTGAAAAGTATTCCATTAGGTATGTATATATAGTAAATTTTCTTTATCAGTTCATCTGTTGATGGACACAGGTTTATTTCATGTCTTGGCGATTGTGAATAGTACTGCAATAAACTTGGATGTACAGATATCTCTTTGACACACTGATTTCATTTCCTTTGGATATAGACCCAGTAGAGGGATTGCTGGATCATATAATAGTTCTGTTTTTAATTTTTTGAGGAACCTCTCTGCTGTTTTCTCTAATGGCTATGCTAATTTACTTTCCATCAACAGTGCATACCGGTTCTTGCTTCTTCACATCCTTGCCAACACTTATTATCTCTTGTCTTTTTGGTAATAGCCATTCTAACTGAAGTGAAGTGATCTTATTGTGGTTTTGATTTGCATTTCCTTAATGTTTAGTGATGTTGAGCATTTTTCCATAAACTTGATCATTTCTATGTCTTTTCAGAAAGATCTGTTCAGGTCTTTTGTCATTTTTGATTATTTGGCATTTTGTTATTAAGCTGTTTGAGTTCCTTCTGCGTTCTGGATATTAACCCCTTGTTCGATATTTACTTTGTAAACATTTTCTCCCCTTCAGTAGATTGTCTCTTCGTTCTGTTGATGTTTGCTTTGTTGTGCAGATCTTTTTAGTTTGATGTAATCCCATTTCTTTATTTTTACTTTCATTGCTTATTCTTTTGAGGTCTTAGCCGAAAACACTTGCCTACACCAATATCAAGAAGTATTTTCCCTATGTTGTCTTCAACCCAGAAAACCCAGAAAAATCATCAACCCAGAAAAATCATCTACATTAAAACATTTATGTCTACAAATGGAATGTTTACTATTAATAGTATCGCACTGAGTTATTAAGGGTTATTAAAATTGGGTATTTGTAAATAAGGTTAACATGTCACCAGATTGTGAGCACACAAAATCAGTAGACTCCCCAAAAGTCCAGCTGTCACAGCTCAACTGGCAGCACTGCACAGCTCCTACTGTATACATGAGCACACAGAGAAAGCCAGAATCTCCACGGATTTCTGAATTGAGGGCTGGTTATTGGTGTATCATTAGTGTCCATTTCAATTTTTCGTTTGGTTTAGATTGTGGTTGTCAGTTGCAGCTATTCTTACATGAACTTTTGCCATTAGTTGCGCTTGATTATCAATTCATTTCTCACACATCGTCTGTTAACTCTAAAGCATGTACTTGTATAAACAGTTCTTGGAAACCTATAATTTTCCAATAGCTAGACCTTAAAACACAAATTGTAATTGGAATATGAACTATTTATGAGTTTAGTGCTAAAGCAGGTGTTTATGTAATTTGATCCTACAGTAGGATTTCATTGTTATCACACGGTCATCCTTCTAATTCCATCTCCCTGTTTCCCACTGGAAGATGGGGATAAGGAGAATAGGTTCACTGTGGAGTTATTTGCCTTGTTATAATTGGGCTGAGATAACAACTTTCATGGATTACACTTTAGAGGACTCTAGGGGTACACATTCTATAATAAAAATGACCAGCCTAGGCAACGTGGCAAAACCTCATCTCTACAGAAACATACAAAAATTAGCCAGGCATGGTGTTGCATGCCTGTAGTCCCAGCTACTCAGGTGGCTGAGGCAGAAGGATCTCTTGCATCCAGGGGGGTCGAGGCTGCAGTGAGCCGAGAATGTGCCACAGCACTCCAGCCGAGACAACAGAATGAAACACTGTCTGAATACAGAGTGTGCTGGAGTGAACATCCTGCATCAAACAATTGTTTTCTATCTTCTTTTAGAAATGCAGATTAAATGAATGTTTCTTTGTGAGCTATCTCAAAGTAAGGCTTAACCTGGAATTAGCTTCTGTGTTAATGTGTAACATTTTGGTTTTGGCAGAGAAGGTGAGAATTCTCTAGCTTACATGTTCTTTAAGAAAATGAATGGTCACATCACCACCACTGATTTGTTTACTGTAATAGAAACATTTCACAGGAGAAGGATATAGTACAATGAAGGGGAACTGAAATGGAAATTAAAATTAAAACAGCCCTAAGTTCTGGTGTTTCAGTTTGGAAGGTTTGGCTTTCCCGGGTGCGGTCACATTCCACAGGATTACCCATGTAAACATGCCTTCTCTTCTCATCTACAGGGGAGCTAATTTCTCTATGGATGCTGGGGAAATTTGTTTTAAAAATTATTCAGAGAAAGTTTAATTTTAAAAGATCAATTCCTGCCCGAGCATGATGGCTCACATCTGTAATGCCGGCACTTTGGGAATCCGAGGGGGAAGGATGATTTGAGCACAGCAGTTCCAGACCAGCCTGGGCAACATAGGGAGACTTGTCTCTACAAAAAATAAAAAATTAGCCGGGCGTGGTGGCAAGCACTCTGGTGGCTGAGGTGGGAGGATCTCTTGCGCCCAGGGAGGTGGAAGCTGCAGTGAGCTATGATCATGCCACTGCAGTCCAGCCTGAGCCACAGAGCAAGACCCTATTTCAAAAACAACAACAACAACAACAACAAAAACAAAATAAAAAAAAATGAAAAAGAAAGATCAGTTCCTGGACCCAGCAATCATAAGAAAACATTGTCTGGATAATCACCATCATTTGCAGTACACCTTAGAATGTATTCGTGCGTGCCTGTTTTAATGTAGATGATTTTTCTGGGTTGAAGGGTTATCGCTGAAGTTAAATAATGCGACACCAGAAGGATCTGTAGGGATTGTCTGCCCCCATACCATGCTGAGGGGACTCTGAATGGATTCAAAACACTGTCCTCTTCATCTTTTTCTGCTGCCTGATTTTCACCTCTATAAAGGAAGCTGAAGCTTAATCCAGGGAGGGAATTATAAAGCTCTTTTCCGTATAGCCTCAATTGGACTGCATACTGCTTGAGCCAAACAAATAGAGATACAACCAAACAAGAGTTGAGAGTTAGAATAAAGTTTGGGGTGAAAGAAGCCGTAATACATCAAGGCATTAAATGTGATGGGTTTTCCCAGCATCTATTTCTTTTTTACCAAAATATATATCCTTCAACAGAAAAATGTAAGGGATGTGCATAGATTCTCCTAAATCTTGCCTGAGTAAAGTTTTGATTCTGTAAAGACATCAGAGGCTAAAAAATCTCAGTTATTGTAAAGAATTAAACAGTATTGAATCAATACTATGACCAAACCTCATTCATTGATCAAATTAATGGAAATAATAATTCTTGAATTCAAATTTCATGTCTACCAATTGCTTTGCTTTCCATTTTTAAGTTTGAAGTTGCTAACTACTGGCTTGGATAAGAACCATTATATCTCTGAATCTCAAGTTTTTCCTCAGAAAACAGGGTTAGTATAGTGAGGAAGTACACAGGCTCCAGAGTTAGCATGTAAGCAAAGCCCAGGCCCCAGCCCTTCACTTGCAGCTCTTTAACCTGAGGCACATTCGCCTGTGACTCAGTGTCCTCATGTATCGAGCAGTGATCACCATAAAACTGCATCCTGCTGCTGTCATGGGTTTCAGGTGAGTCAGTGAATGTGAAGCACTTAACACAGTGCCTTCCACAAAGAAGTAATCAATAAATATTAGTTATTGAAAACAACCCTGAGAGGTTTGTGAAAATCGATATGTAAGTACATTGAAAACAAAAACCATGTATGAAGACAAGGAGAATCTTTTTACCAATATGACTCGGAAAACTTACCTCCATTTTTAACCATTCCTTTTTCAATTATTATGTTTTTCCCTCATTTATCTCTTTTGCTAGTAGTTATTCCGTCTGTGTGTTTATTTGGCTCTTCAGATCTTTTCTCTGTCTGTATTTGGCATAAAGGTAGGGGAAAAAGATGTCATAGAGACAATGTGGTTATACTTATGTCAACCCAACCCCATGACCAGTGTGTCCCATCACAGCCACGTGGCATTGACAGATGCTGAGAAGGACTCACAAAGGCCTAATGACTTCATGCTGGCAATTAAGAATGCAGAAAAAAATGTAGATTTGAGGACAAATTATTCTTTAAATTTTGTTTTAACATGTCATCTAAAATCCTGAGTGAAACAAAATCAGTTTAGATAGACTCGTAAACTACCAACAGACAATGATAATTTTTTAGTTATTACAGAAAGGAAAAGATTCCTATTAGTCTTTTCTTCCATATATCTGCAAAAGTGGCCTTTTGTAAAAAAACTTTTTTCATCAAAAAAAATATGCTCTGCAAGGTGTTTACTAGAAGTTGGGGTGCATCTTCCAACAGGAATAATTTTATGAATGATGGCCAGCTTCCTAGGGAAGCCCATACCCTGTTTAACCCACTGATTATCAAAAGTGTGCTGAGTTGTAATAGCTCTGCAGAAGCTAGTCCCCCAGAATGCCAGAGCTGCTCTGCTAACACAGAGCCAGGTGCTTCCTTTCTTCACTTCCCCTGTAGCACAGATGATGCACCCCTCTAGCACAGATGATGCACCCCTCTAGCTCCAGGTACCTGGAGTAGCAGTCCCAAAGACGCAGAGATCTCATCTCAAGATAAGAATAGTATGCTGATGGCACTAGAGACTGCCATACTAAGGACACCTGGGAGCTAGAGGGCAGGTTTGGTATAAGCAAAGAATAGCCCAGGGCTTAGGATCTGCAGCTTGTGAAAAACACTTATTTCCAAAATAACTCCTTGAATGTCTCTTTTCTGTCCCACTAAAGACCCTTGGGGCTGAACTGCCTACTTTCCCATTCCATTACCTTAATTTTTGCTTCTCATTGGGTTTGTCTCTCCTGGGTTCATGGACTAGAACAACATCTCAAGTTCCCTTTTCCCTTGCCTTAGAAAACATACTCCCTTTTGAGAAGGTGTGAGGGGTTTACACAGTGACGAAAAAAAGCTGCCTAGAAGTAGAAAGTGTCCTACTTACGCTTACCTTTCCCTCACCCGTCCCCTGACCACTGTCATCTGCTCTTTCCTCACCTCTCCTCTCTACTCGTCTCCTCTTGTTTTTGATCTTGGGAAGATAAGTTTCCTAAGGTATAACTTAAGGTATGAAACTGACTCAACTGAGATTTCTATATACATTTCAGAAGATAGTCTTTTTTTTTGTATTTGACCTGTTTTTTCTTCATCTTTTTTCAACTTTCATATTAGATTCAGGGGCACATGTGTAGTTTTGTTACCTGGGTATATTGATAATGCTGAGGTTTGGAGTACAAATGATCCTAGGTAGTGAGCATAATATCCAACAGTTAGTTTTCAACCTTTGCACCCCTCCCTCTCTCTCCACTCTGATAGTCCTCTGTTTTTATTGCTGCCATCTTTATGTCACTGAATACCCAAAGTTTAGCTCCCATTTATAAGTGACAGCATGCAGTACTTGTTTTTTTGTTCCTGCATTAATTCACTTAGGAAAATGGTCACCAGCTGCATCCATGTTGCCGCAAAGGACATGAGTACATTCTGTTTTATAGTATATACAATATATATGCACCACATTTTCCTTATTCAGTCCACTGCTGATAGGCACCTTGGTGGATTCCGTGTATTTGCTATTGTTAATAGCACTGTGATGGACATACAAGTAAGTGCATATATCATTTTGATGGAAAGATTTGTTTTCTTTTGGGGAATATACCCACGAATAGGATTGCTGGGTCGAATGGTGGTTAAGAAGATAGTCTTACCTCTTGCATGCATATCTTGTCACCAGAATTGCAAGAGCTTCTAAGTCCCTGGGCCTGGGTGAAGAGAGTGGTCCTGGATGCAGAATCTGAGATGGAGCTGGAGGCATGTTGAGTAGACCAGCTCTGGGGTCAAGGAATTATCGATCTTTTAAAAGAGAGTGTCAGACCCTAGAGCACACCACTCTTTATTCCTTGAAAATTGTCCTGCATAGCAGGAAGATCTGCAATAATGAAAGCCACAGGAAAGGAAGAGAAAATTCTCACACTTTTTCCTACATGGAAACCTTTATCCATACATCTTCCATTTATTTTTTTATTTAAATCTATGTTGAAGTAGCATAGTTTAAGTTTGTAGAAGTCTTAACAATTTCCAAAATGATTTCCCATACAGTGTTTCATTTCAGCCCCATTAGAGTTCTGGAAAGTAGGCAAAGGAAGTCTTAGAAGCCTCATTTTATTGATGAAGAAGAAAGAGTCCAGAAAGATTGCGTTGCCAAAGGTCATAGAGTGTGTAGTGCAGACCCAGGACTGGAATTCACTTATTCCTTCACTCTTTTTCCTTCATATTAGAATTCTTCTTCATAATTCTGGTTTTGACTCATGGGCTTAGCAAAAGTGCAATAATATGAATAAATCTAAATGTTTTATGTTTTAAAAATCTATACTATGCAACAGTTTACACTAAAGCAGGAGTGTATTTTTCCTCTGTATTTCTTCTTTAACATTGTAATATCACATTAAATTCTAGCTTTGTTCCAAGAATCAATCATAAATAATTTATGCATTTGAATTTTTGGGAAGAGTGTTAATAGACTAAGAGCAAAGAGCGAAGCATCAGCTAATTTACGCCATTAGAATATGAATAGCAAACTTAAGGCCGTAAAAATTCCTGAGTTGAAAAGGATTTCAGTCAGAACACTGATTATCTTGAGAAGCCTGGTTTTTTTTTTTTTTTTTTTTGTCTTTGTTGGAATTTAATTAAAATAGGCTCAATTAATGGAAATAAAGTTAATCTTTTATTATTAAAAAAAGGCTTCAGTTGTTGGAATAAGTCCCATGACTGGAGATGGAGAGTAAATGTTGTTCAGAGGATGCTTATCTAGGTCTCATCATCTCCACCTTTACCTCCCGTTCTTCTGGTTTGACATTTTGCCAATCATTAGTGTTCCACTGAGGCTGAAAAGAAGAAATACATGAAACAGCTCAGAGAGCTGCATATATCACTGCATCAACTGCTCTCAGTCAGTAAAAGCCATCTAAAGGTATTTATCAATATAAAGCTTGGGGGCGTGCTCAAAAAGGGAGACTATTCCTGTCCCAAATTATCAGGAAGTTTTGGACTTATTTGCTGAATAAAACAGCATTATTGTCTTCTGAGGCAATCTTAATCACTATTTAAATAAGTATTTTAAAATAATCTTAAGAGCTGAAGATGTTTCGGCTGAAAGTCTTTCTTATTTTCCAAGTGGCTCGTGTGTACTATAATCAGATGTTAAATATTTTAGTAAATTATATCTAATACGGAAATAATTACTAGTACTAATTCATAAAAACAAAATTATACTTATTGTTATTTATGATTACAAATGATTCATCTACCCACTGCATTACCCTGCAGGACAAGTAAGAATTTTCAAAATAAAAAGAACTTGTTTTCTCAAAATGGTTTACTGCTCATTTAAAGGTTTTTAAATCCAGTTATTTCTGTGACATAATTTTACTACTTTGGATGGTGGTTTATGTTAATATTTTTATGATACTTTTTAAAGTACAGAAAACATAAAGATTAACATATACCTCTTTCCATTCTCCATAATTAATGCATGTTAATATTTTATAATATATGCTTCTAGTATCATTTTTTCCCTGAAAATAGAATATAGATAAAATTGAAGACTCTATGGCTGTGAATCTGATATTTTTCAATCCCTTTTTAATCTTATATAAAAATTTGTATATAAGCAAAACATAGTATATTTTTATTTATATAAATGAAATCACACTACATATTTCTCTGTAACTTTCTTTTCATACTCACTATTTGAGAGATCAGTTCTTGGAAATGCGTATGTATTTGCGTGAGTTTGTGTGGGTGTGTATTTGGGATGAAGGAGTTCATTCTTTTTCAGGGAAACCCTGGAGCAAGACTATGGGGGAATTTAGAAAGTAGTACTTCCCCTGGACAACTGACAAGAGCAAGATCAGTAAGATAGGAATTATTACCATCAAAGCCGGGCACAAAATGTGGACCACAATGCTGGGAGTGAACACTCAGTTGGAAACAGGTTTATAACATTGGGAAAAATCCACACCGAGACAATGGATCACTCAGCAAGTCTAGGTTACTTCCTGCAGGAAGGGTGCAACTTGCCAGCAGTCTTGCCACAAGAGCACACCTGAATAAGGGAGACGGGGACATTTATAACTTTCATAACCTGACACAATCGCCCTACTACTGTGTCTAGTTTTCATTGGCCAGAATAGGACCTCACATTCTATGCTTGACCTGATTGGCTAAAAACTTGGAAATTCCCTGAACAGATAAGGAGAAAGAAGACAAGGAAAAAGAGGAAGCTAGTCAGGAGGGTTTCCAAATAAGGAATGGCATGCACCAGGGTTTGGAGCTTGCCCAGGTCTGTTCAGACATGCCGGAGTAAGTCAAGATAGCTGATTTAAGACAGCTGATTTAGAGAATATATATATATGTGGGTATATGTTTATGCTAATAGCAAATAATGGCCATAAAGCAAGAGATCGTAAATTCTTATAATGTAGTCTAAGATATAAACTTTGAAGAAGAACTTTCCCATCTCTCACGCTCATTGAGTCCATTATTCCACGAACAATGCAGAAATACACTTTGTAGAGACTCAGAGTGAAAGATTAGTTTCTATACATCCCACTCACTATTAAGAAATTAATAGCCTAAATGCTATGGTGAAAATTACATGTCTAGTATGAATTAATCCTTGATAATTCATTTAAGTCAGAATATCATTGTATCCATTTTTCAAATTTTAAAATGTCATTCCAATAGCATACATTTTACTTAGATTATATACTTGTAAATCTCAGGTAGGTAAGCAACCTGTGAAATATAATTTCAAAACCACTAAAAGCTTATCTACCACGATCTGATTACCCAGCACCTGTATTTTAAGCACATTTCTACCCACCCTGTCTATATAAAGTTCCATGTTAGCAAGATAGGCCTACAGTGGGAGAATTGTGAAATATGCATTAATGATATTTTAAGTATAAGCACTCTTCAAGTGGATGTATTAAGAGCTATAATAATTTCCTCTAGCTAGAATATTAAGTATCTGAAAAATCAAGCCAACAAAGAACTCAATACCTTCACAAATTTATGTAATATAATATTCCTAGTCATGTATATTTTACTTCTACTCTTTTGTTGCATAATACTAACTTTTGTAATTTGATCGGCGTCAGATATGTACTGTGAATTTCATAGTATGTATGTGTGGACGAATATTCACATAGAAGTTTCTTATTTTTATTTTGTGTAATTTATATTACATTAAAAGTACGTGTATTGCATACTAGCCTTAAGTCAAAATATTGATTATTATCATAGATGATCATAGTAGCTAATGTTTATTCATTGCTTATAAGCCAGGCATTGTTTTAGGGTTTTGTTTTGTTTTTTTACACATTGCTTCTAATTATCTCCAAACCCTGCCCAATAGTATGGATCCTACTTTACAGGTGAGAAAATTGAGGCCTAATAATACTGAGCCTGGTATCCAAGGGGATACAGTGTTCTTATATAGGTAAGATCTGAACCTACATTCATTAGACTGCAAAGACAGCCCTTTCTATCACACCACATTACTTCTTAGGCACATGCAAAAGCTTAATAGACTACTAGTAACTGTGAAATGCACTTTCAGTTGGATTGTCTGAGCTGAAGCACCAACTTACTAGTTATGTGGACTTGGACATGTTGCTTAGCCTCTCCTTGTCTCAGTCTTTTTCTAGAGCTGTTTATAAAGATTAAATTCGTTAATATTTTTTAAATGCTTAGAAAAGTGCGTGGCACATAGTAAGTATTCAGCAAATGTCAATTGTTAGTAATACTATTAAATATTTTTCTCAATCTTCAATATTCTTGGAGTCATCAAGAATGTTTTAGGTTGCTGAATGTGTAGAGAATAAGTAAATGCCCACATATATTGTATAGAAAATAAGGATTGATAATAATCTTGATTAATTCAGAAGAGGAACTACAAAAAGGGAGGATCCAGTAAATACATTTAAAAAGATCCATAAAATAGGAAACACTTCATTGGAAAACTTAATTTTTCAAACCAACAGGAAAGAATCCATCTGAGCAACCATGATTACTTTATCAGTAGTGAACTACTCATTAAGATACACTGAAAGAAAGAAATATTATAGCTCCAGCTTGTGTACTATAAAATGCAATAAAAATGTGCTGTTTCCCAGCACTTTGGGAGGCTGAGGAGGGTGATCACTTGAGGCCAGGAGTTTGAGACCAGCGTGGTCAACATGGCAAAACCATGTATTTTTGTATTTTTCTACTAAACATACAAAAATGGCTAGGTGTTGTGGTACACACCTGTGGTCCCAGCTACTCAGGAGGCTGTGGCTGGAGAATCGCAAGATCCTGGGAGGTGGAGATTGTGGTGAGCTGAGATCGCACCACTGCACTCCAGCCTGGACAACAGAGCAAGACTCTGTTACAAAAAAAAAAAAAAAAACGCCGTAGAATTATATTTTTACCTTTGTGTCTGTTAAGCCCAAGTAGATGGATAGCTTTCTGATGTCTGCAACTTAAGTTATCTTTATTTGTTCACATGAATACCCCCTATGTTCTCTTATACCTAGTGGGGATTTGGTTTATAGTTACTGACTGGGGACTTCTCCTATAAAGCGTGGAGCATCAAAAATGAGTTTGATCCAGGAATCATTCAAGGGGTGGAAGGGGAACCACTGTGGGTTCTAGAATCTTGATTGTATTTGTCAAGTGGGTGATACTAAGTCCTCAGAGATCTCAAAACTGGAGAAATTTTTAATTTGTCCATTTCTATGTCTTCTGCAGGTCCTAATATAATGCCTTGCACAGAATAGCTAATGATTGCTAAATTGAATCATAGTTTATCCTTTCAAATATTCTAAAGAAGATAATCTTCCTGATTCCTGTTCTCTGCTTCAAAATGATTCTATTTAGTTTTATAGATACGATGTATTGCATTTGGCCTCTAGAGAAATGGAAGCTAGTCTTGGCTCCACTACTACAGAAACCAGATAATCTTAGACAGGTCTCTTGGGCTGTGGGCCCTCATTGTTCTCTTCTATTTTATTGTGTTGTATTCCTTGGGCATATTGGAGCAGAATAAGATCACTTTAAGCTTTACACATTTGAAATTCCTAAAAGCAAAACAGAATAAAAACCCAGTAGTTTCTGAAGTCATAGATTAGAAGAATTGTGTGAATCACCTTGGTTCACTGAACAACTTACTGTAGAACCTGGGTACTTTTTAATCAAGTGCACCAGGTTGATCTTACGATAGGGCAAGTTTGGGACGTTTAATCATGGATGTAGAAGACACCTGATTTGTATCCAGTGCCTAGTAACCTTTTTAGTCTTAAATTCAATCTTATTTTTATTACGTAGTACATTCCTTCTATCTTCTCTTCAGGGTTCTGCTTTTTAGCTTCCAACATTTTGTGCATTCTTGACTGTCTTCTGTCTTTCAAGTTGCGGAGGCCACACCTGGCCACAACATCACTTTTAAAAGATTACGTTGCAATTTTTGAATCAAAACTCCTCACCTACTGCTTGGTACCTGGTAGATGAGAAAAGGAAACAAAAGAAAACATAGCTTTCCTTCTTTTTGAGTTTCCTTTCGTTTCTCATTTTCTTGTTTTCTTTCTAACACAATAATATTGATTAGAGCTTTGCTTCTTAAATTGTGGTCTGTGAATAGCCTGCAGTCATGGTCCCTAGACCATGGAATCTTAATCTGTAAGATTAATCTGTAACTGGGTCTCCAGGTGATTCCTGTGCATATGAAACTTGAATTAGCGGCAATTAGAGGCTATAGGTAGCAGTGCTCACACTCCTCACTGCTGTCCAGAAAGAACCCTGAAGCTCATGACTTGTGTTTAGCCATAGTTTTATGTTCACATGTGACCAGCACATTCATAAACCCCATACTGCCTTGAGTTATGTCTACTTTGGAGTTCTTGATTTTACAGGACTGAGCAGCTTGTCATTCTGATTTAAGTGGGGGTGTAGATATGCTTATTTAAACCCATGAAAAGAGCTCATGCTTTTATATGCTCTTGGTAATATCTGGAAATAATTGTCACTTCAAGCTTCAATCTGTACTTCTCCAAAGCATGTTTTATTTCCTTGATTTACATGTAAAAATATGGAACATTTACAAGTGTATCATTTTGTGCCTAAAAATAGATTCATTGCTTTTTGAATAACAAACAGACTTATGTTAGCATTGAGAGTATTTCTTTGCCACATTTTACTTTGCTGTAGTAACTTTCCAAGGTAAAGAAAGAGCTATAAAATGCTTTTCCCTGTTGAGATATTAATTTCTTTTCATTTCAATGTTGAATGGCCAGAATTGAGCAAAAGCTCCAGGATTTTCTTCTAGTACTAAAATTGAGGGTTAACTGGACAGCTACCCCAGTCTCCTTTTATAAAACAAGCTTAATGAAATTTTATATGTTTAGAAACCGCACGTTAAATTTATAGCCCAGAATCATAAGTTAAACTTGGAGTCCTTAAGCAAACATGTTGAAAGCTCCCTTTGTTTATTACTAATTTTTTCTCTGGATACCACCTCCCACCCGGGCCACAGTCCTTCAGTCTGTGGCTCCCTCACTCCCTTGCTGCAACTAGAGGCACAGGGCTCTTTGAAAGGCTATAGGATGACTACTTTAAATTTTAACGTTTGAACTATTGGGAAACTGGAAAACACAAATCAAATTTGTAAAAATGTAGAAAGGGAGTGGCAGGAGAATACTTGGAGTTTTAGCCTTCCATCCCTAGGAAGTAAAGATTGCCAGATAAATTGCAAGAATTGCAGTTAAATTGCCACCAAAAGACTTTAAATCATATCAACTCTCAGTATAATATGCATAAAAATCTTCCTGAGCAAATTTCTGGGTCTTATTCCCCAAGAATCTGAGTGATTCACTAGCTCTAAAGTGGATCTGAGGGCATTGCCATGGTAACAGGCTGATGAAGATGGTTTAGTGGACCACATTTTCAGAAATACCTGTTTAAATTGTTTAGAATTAATCTAACTCTTTATTAAGACTTACCCAGAAAGTGGTGAATCCTATTTCGAAACTTTGTAAGACTGACTTAGAAAATAAACCACTTTCCCAAAATTTCAGACAAAATTTACCTTAATATTACAAGCAATTGCTTTGCTTTTAGGATATCCTCTTGCAGCTCATTTCCCATCCTTTATTTTTAACTTTTAAGTACAGGTGTACATGGGCAGGTTTATCATATAGATGCATTGTGTGTCACAGGGGCTTAGTATGTAGATTATTTTGTCACCTTAGTAATAAGCACAGTGCTGGAGAGGTAGTTTTTCCATCCTTTCCCTCTTCCTCCACCTTCAAATAGGCCATGGTATCTGTTATTACCTTCTTTGTGTCCTGTGTACTCAATGTTTAGCTCCCACTTATAAGTGAGAACATGCAGTCCTGTTTTTGTTCCTGTGTTAGTTTGCTTAGAATAATGGCCTCCAGCTCCATCTATGTTGCTGCAAAGGACATGGTCTCATCATTTCTCATTCTTTCAATTTGTACTTTTAAAGTAATATGCAGTGACATAATTCTCAAATATATATTTTATTATATTTCTACTTAAAGTATAAGACAGTTCATCAAGGATAAGAGATGGCGGAGACCAAGAGTTCAGAGACCCTTCAAAGAAAGAACAGAAAGTTGGCGAGGTCATACTTCCTATAACCTAAGGAAGAAGTCTTGGTAATTGAAGGAATGCCAGCAGAGAGTTCCCCTGGCAGGTGGTCATCTCAGTGGGTAGATAGAATCACTGTAACAGATTTGGGTGACCACTAGGGATACACTCTAGATATTTGGATTTATGAGCTAGTCTGTAGTTTCTTGATGATTAGGGGTTCTATGAGACTTCATTCTTTGAGCATATGGAATGCTGAGTAGGTTCAGAGCCTCACAGCTGGGATAGCATTGGCTAAGACTAGGGTACAAGGCAGGCTTTGGCCAAAATAATCAGCCCAGAGCCCAGTTCTCAAAACAAGAATAAAAGTTTAAATAAAGAAATAACTTTTAAGAATAAAGACAATGCTGACTGTGTGTATCAGTTTTCTAGGGCTGCCCTAACAGCATGCAATGAACTGAGTGGTATAAACAGCAGAAACTGATTACCTCACAGTTTGGAAGCTGGAAGTCTGAGCTCAAAGTGTCCGCAGGACTATGCTTCTGAAGGCACCAGGGAAAGATCTGTCCTGGGCTTCTCTCCTAGCTTCTGGTAGTCCCTTAGCCTGTGACTTCGAGCCTACACATGGTACGCTCCCTGTGTGTATGTCTCTGTGTCCAAACTTTCCCCTTTTATTAAGATACTAGTCTTGTTGACTTTAGCAGTTTCCCAACAAGTATGAAACACCTCAATGTGACCGGTGATGTCTGATGGCTTCATTTCTACTCTCATCCCCACAGCCCCATCCAGGCAGGTAAAGAAGAAAGGAAGGTTTTTTTCAGATTGTCAGATAAAAATACAGGAATCCCAGCTAAGTTGTAATTTCAAATCAACAACAAATATTCTTTTTAGTATACATATTTTTCAAGTATTACACAGGAAATGGTTACACTAAAACATTTTATTTATGTTATTTTATTTATCTGAAATTCAAAAATTCAAATTTCACTGGATATTCTATGGGTTTTTAAAATTATTTTCTGCACCTGTAGCACCTACCTTGATATCATGTCACTTATGTCTTCAGCTGTAAAAGAATAATTTAACCCTAGTTAACCCTAGGCTACGGGACATGTTTTGCAGACAAAGAAGATAATGTTTAGAGTCAGCATTGTGTGCTCCTCATACTTGAGTTTGGTGAGGAAAGTCAGACTCTGGGGATTCAAAAGCCTAATTTCTCTTTAATTAAAGATGACGCCATTAAGTAAAGTAGAAGCATGAGATCAAAATAACTAATGCCAGAAAGTGGGAAGCTTTACCACCACTGCCTTTTAAAATTCAACATCTCCTAATATACACAAAATTTTTCCATTAGTACAACTTTTTGACTCTTTTCCAATGGCTTGAATGGAGTTCTTTGGAAGTAAATTCAAGCACAAGCATCAAGAGCTCCTTGCTATAAAATTTGATTTCCCCCTTTTTTTCTACAAGGAGGAAGATAATAACATTGATCTTTTGTCACTCTCTTCCTCTCTCCAAATCCCCTTCCCCTGGCTGATGATGAATCAAATTCAAGAACTCTATTAGTCATTCTAACTTGTTAAAAAAATACTCTTCTCAGCCAAGGAAACTCAGAATGGGGTCCTCCAGCATTTAGCAAACAGCCATGGAACACCCATGTGCTTCAAGTCTGCAGACCAGCAAATCCAGTACTTGGGCTTCTTATTCCTATTTCTTTGGTGTCCTTTAGTTGCTTATAAGTGGGAAATCAGTATGTGTTTTGGGCAATGGTGAACTGTTATCTTCTGACAAGATTTATCCATTTTAGTAGCTTCTCGTTTTTCCTCAGAGGAGTTAAATAACATTTTAACTAGGTTCTACAACATTTCATGATTATTTCGTATTCACAGCATGACAACAGTGGGCATAAATTCTTTATGAAATTAATCCCAGTGAAAAATTGACATTTTAGTCCCCTATGTCTCTCCTCCCATGGGGTGCAAGTTTTGGGAAATATTAAGTCAATCAAAAATATCCTTTTCTTGTAACAATTTTATATAAACCATATGTTATGCTTTTTCCTTGCCATTTTTATTTTATGGCAGCAGTTTTAACTAAGGCTAACGAAGATTAAAAATACATCAGTAAATTACTCACATTCTGACTCCCAAATAATTATTTAAAAAGCAACAAATTATATTCCTTTGCCTGACATGTTAGAGAGTAAAAGCAGTTATGCTGTGGTTATGCTAGTAGGTTTGTGTTATCCAAACACAAGTATGTCTAGCTCTTTGTACTTAACATATCTTTAATGCGGTCATTATCAAAAGATTCCTTTGGATATATTATCGGATTTAATAATTTTTCTACTTAATGTCTTATTAAATTGCATGAAACAATGGATGTACCAAATTTTTGAGTTACCTCATGGGTAGGAGCCATGTCTTAATCCATGTTTGAGTATCTATTTCCTAGCCCAGTATAAGGATCGCTGTTGAAACTCTAATGATGAGTGGGTGGGTGGGTGCATGGATGGGTGGATGGATGGAAGGAAGGAAGGGAGAGAGGGAGGAAAAGAAAGGTAGAGGATGGGAGAAACGGAAAGAAGAGATGAGTGGTTGGGCTGTTTGGTACTCAGAATTCATTTTCCTTAGAAATAATGAAATAAATACCTTGACTAGATGTTAAACTACTAAAATGCAACTATATTTTAACTTCATAGGATTTACCTGTGAATGTTGTTCATATGATAGGCAGAAACAATAGGAATGGCCTTTCATCTTCTTTATTATTTAAAACTAGTTTAAAATTATTCAGTCAAAAAGAACCTCTACTTTTTATTAAAAGAGTAATATTATTAAAATTCATTATTTCTATTAATGCACTGACATTTCATTAGTGGTCAGGCAGCCATGACACACCATATATTACCAATTAGGGGGTTAGAAAGCAGAGCACTTGACTTTCAAGGAATAAACTGGCCATGAGAAACATTCAGCCAGGGAGCAGCTGGAGTCTGTGCCATGGTGCCTGATCAGTGCTCCCTGGCCCACTTAACCAGGATGATGTCAGGCACTAGGATGAACAGATGTCATCGAGGTCATAGAGGGAGAGGCTCAGGGGTTATTTTGAAGCCACATGAAGCATCTTTTGTGTAGAATGAAACTCTCTCTCAGGTTGGTGCTAATTGATAATATTTAATGTTCTCTCTACTTCACACAATAGATATGATTGTAAAAGTGTTAAAGAGGTCCTCGCCAGGCACAGTGGCTCATGCCTGTAATCCCAGCACTTTGGGAGGCCGAGGCAGGTGGATCACCTAAGGTCAGGAGTTCAAGACTAGTCTGGCCAACACAATGAAACCCATCTCTACTAAAAATACAAAAATTAGCCGGGCATGGCAGTGGGCACCTGTGATCCCAGTTTCTCAGGAGGCTGAGGCAGGAGAATTGCTTGAACCCAGAGGATGGAGGTTGCAGTGAGCCAAGATTGCACCACTGGACTCCAGCCTAGGCAAAAGAGCAAGACTCCATCTCAAAAAAAAAAAGAGGTCCTCACCAAAAGGGACATGATGTTACAAGTTAATTTCTGCTCTAAACAAGCAAATCCTAGGTACTACACAGAGTGGAGAATGCAACCTGTGCTTCCTTTAGAACTGCAAAGATAGCGTTCATAGGGGGACTGGTTCTAAGCTAGTGCTTCGACGTTCTTGAGGCCTTAAAAATACAGTCCAGTCTTCAGAACTGTAAATAAACCAAGTGCTGTGTAAATCAAGCCACAAGAGGACTGAAACACTTTGTAAATTTGAATTCTTATAACCTGAATAGGCCTTTTTCAGGCTGGAACTGTATTCATGTTTGTAGACAGTGCACAAAGTAGAGACTAGAGTACATGGGAAAGCAAATGGTCTTTAAGGACATCATCTACTTTCATATGCCTGTGGTAACCTCTGATTCATTCTCAGGCCTGTTGTGATACAGGAACTGTAAACAGCACTTTAAGTTATAAGATATCCTCTATTCACTCAATATTTATAGCATGCTCACCATGTCAGACATTGTTCTAGATACATAGCGTGGACCAAATAGTTAAAAATCATTGTCCTCAAAGAGTTTACCTTCCAATAGGAACGCTGTTTGAAATACTACATTAGATGCCAAATATTTAACATGAGCGTAGTCTTTCATGAACTTCAAATCAATTTGATAGAGCCTCATCAGGGTGTCAACAAAGATGGGTCCGTCATGGCCCTGGCCTCTAGGAATTCACAGTCTAGTAAGGTAAAGAGATACATGCGGTCAAGCAGTCAAGAGTTAAAATACAGTCAGACAGTAATATAGCTGGGTATTGATAAGATATGGAGTAGAGTGTAACTAACTGCAGGGAGAGGAAGGATCAGGAACAGAGGTTGTTAGGCTGATGGTGGTCAGGAAAGCTTCTCCTAGTAGGTGACTCTGTCTGGCGAACTCTTAATTATTCTTTAAAACACTGAGAATTTGATGTTTAAAGGTGAAGGTAGTGAGATAGAAGTAGTATTTATCCTGGTGCTCATATTCATTTAATTTTTAGTACTTGAATATTTTACCAGTTCTCTTTGAGTCTCGACAGAAATGAAGAACTGAGTTGATCGATAGGGAGACTCTTAGCGTAATGTGGTAACATCCAAGATAAAAGTTAACATAATAGAGACATTTATTTCTAAGAGCTCTATCTCTAGTATTGTAGGCAGTCAAATTGTGAAATTAGCTGTTAGAGCTGATATAGATTTTACATTCATTTAAGTGACCACAGCTTTGTTCGAGGTTTCTGTGTGTTTTCTAAAGGTTTGTATGTGTGGCTAATTAACCTCTCAAATGAATTCTTTTTAAGGTAATAATAGCAATGAAATTATGGCATCTCTATCTGTACAAATTTTCATGTGTTCCCTCATGCGGTTGGATCCATGGAGTAGTGGATTGCTGGGAAGCATGTTCTCAAAGTTAAATATTATTGGGGCCTTGGAAATCCAACCCAGTCTTTGGAACTGTAAATAAACCAAGTGCTGTGTAAATTAAACCACAATAGGACTGAAACACTTTGTGAATTTGGATTCTTATAACCTAAATAGGCTTATTTAAGGCTGGTACTGTATTCATGTTTGTAGACAGTGCACAAAGTAGACTGATGTAACCAGGATGATGTCAGGCACTAGGATGAACAGATGTCACTGAGGCCATAGTGGTAGAGGCTTAGGGGTCATTTTGCAGCCACATGAAGCATCCTTTTTGTAGAATGAAACTATCTCTCTGGTTAGTGCCAATTGATAATGATATTTTCTGTTCTCACTACTTCAGACAATTAATATGACAGTAAAGGTGTTAAGAGTTCCTCATCGGCCGGTCACAGTGACTCATGCCTGTAATCTGCTCCCAATGCAAACTTTCCTAGCATTTCTGGAAATACATCACTCTTAGCTAACATTTCTATAGTGTTATACTAAGTCCTTGACAATGTTATAAGCACTTTCAATTATTAAGTCATTCAATTCTCACAACCCAGTGAGGCATTACCTACTATTATCTCTGTTTCACAGAAGGGAAAGCTGAGGTATAAAGAGATTCAGCCACTTTCCCACTTTCTAGCCACAGCTAGAAAATGTCAGCGCCAGGATTCAAACTCAAGCAGTCTGGCTAGAGTGGTATTCTTATCTACTGTAGTAAATTATTTCTGAAATGCAGAAGGAGCACTTTTATCTTGAAGTTATTTTGAGAACTTTAAATATTAGAAATTACATGTAACTGTCTATCAGATGTTTGGTATATATTTGCATACTAAGTACAAATTCCATCACCAATGATAAGGTCACCATAGCTTTTGAATCCCTTTTGGCTCACACATAACCACTGACTCCAGATCGCTTTCACTGATGATATTGGCTAACACGATTTAAGTTCACTAAATTCTGAGATACTTCACCAAATGCCTAGGCTTTTGTTCCCTTCTTAAACTATGTTTTAATCTTCTTAAGTCCTAGCTCTTTAACTTTTGCTGACTCTAGGAGCTGCTCTTCATTCATTTATTCTGCAAGTCAGTCAGCAAATGTTTATTGACTACCTTTGTGCCAGGCACTACTCTAAAAGCAGAACTTACCAGATTGTCCCACACAGACATAAAATTCATTAAAACCGAGTCAACTTACAAATATGATATTTCCAAATTGTGGTAAAGAAACAGCAGGTTGCTGTGATAAAGAATAACTAATGAAGAACTCTTTAGATGCGCATCAGGGAAGGCTTTTTGGAGAAGGTAACATGAGCTGAGAGTTCCAGGATGAGAAGGAGCTAGTCATGTCAATTGCCTGAGTAAGAAGCTTCCAGATAAAAGTATAAACTTCCTAGTGGACAAGAGCTTAGCACATTCAAAAAACTCACAGAAGGCTGATATGGCTAGTGTAGTGAGGGGGAAGGTAGCTGGAAGTGAAATTGAAGAAGTCAGTGTTACAGATTGTATTGGGCTTTGTGAGCTGTAATAAGGAGTTTTCAGTGCATGGAAGTTTACCAAAAAGTTTTAGGCAGAAGATTGCCTTAGTCATTTTGATGTTTGATGATCACTTCAGCTGCTTGTGGGAGACTGAATCAAAGAGGAATAAGAGCAAAAGGAGGAACATCACTTAGAAATCTGCTGCCCTGATTCACATTAGGGACGATGCGGGCTCAGACCCAGAGGTCTATGGATGGGTATGGGAAAAAGGGACAGAGTGAAGACATGTTTTGCAAGTGTAGCTGAAGGGTACACTTCTGATGGGTCTCATGAGAAGGTTGAGGGGGAAAGGAAGAGGAGGATAATGCTGGACAACTCAGTGGCTGGGGAACGCTTTGCCTGTGTTGAAGGATAGAGGGAGGTCAAAGTGGGAAGCAGATTTGGGGGCAAAAGCAAGAGATTAGATCTGGACGTGTTGAGTTTAAGTTGCCTCTGGGACATCCAAGTAGAAAGGTCAAGTAAGCAGAGTGAAGCATGCCAGACATAGAGAATAGGAGCTACCTAAAGCTCTGGAAATTGATCTACTCACCCAGGGGCTGAGTGTGAAGGTAAATGAGCAAAAGGGCTGGAGATCACACCATGGGAAATGGGCAACATTTAGAAAAAGTCAGTGCTCTCTGTTCTGTTGAGCAGAACTTTTCTTCCTCTGCCACCTACCAGAAAGGGAGAAAAAGCCAGGACCATTTGTCTTGCTTTTTTCCTGTGGCAGCACATGGCAGAATGCCAGCTGGATTTTATAGGTGAAAAGAAATTCATTCCATTGCTTCTTCCATTCTCCTCTCTCTAGAGTCTGTTTCTCTGGACTTCACTTCTGAGCAGGTCCTCCTAAAACTTCATTCCATGATATAGACCCTCAACAATGGCAACAAAATACTTGGATGGGTTGTTTTTCCTGTAGGGCACAGAATCATCTCACCCATGTGCAGAGAAGGACAGGAAATCCATACTCCTACGCATTCTTCTTTTTTTGAGAACACTAAATTTTGTTGCACAGAAAAAATCTAGCTAATTGCTCCTGCAAAAATACATTCCATGAAAAGCTGGTGTGTGAGCATACAGTGCTTAGCAGGCAGAGCTAGAAATGGCAAAGATGCCTGTCAGAAGCACTTTAAAGGTATACTCCCTGGTTCCTGCTCCGTCCTCGTAAGCCAGGCCCTTTAGAATCCAACCTTTACTAATTCCATTAATTTATAAAGAGCATGTATTAACCACTTAAAAATTGCTTAACATAAAATAAAAATGAGTTGAGAATATGCCCAAGCAGTCCACGGGAAATATAGATTAATGGCAAATAGATGGGAAAGATGGTCTCACTAGTAATTAAGGCATCTGTTTTAATCTATCAAAATGGCAAATGTTTTAAAACTTATCTGGCAAGCAAATCAACAATGTTAAAAGTGTGAGTATTCATGACTTCTCACCCTGCATTTGCAATATTTTCATGCGCCATTTCTCCCTCGTCTCTACAACTCCAGCAGAAAAGAGAAGGAAAAAAGACTAAGCAGAATGATAGAATCAAGGGATTGGGTGTCAGGGTAGGGTTAGAGAGGAAGTCACATGGGTCTCAAGAAAGAGGAAATCTTGCTGGCTGAGCTAGAGGAGAGCCCTAGTCTTAGTGAAAAGTACTACTTAGTAAGAGTTAACATATGAGAGGATCAGTGCAAAGGAGTTTTGGAGGGAGATAAAGGCAATTTTGAGAGGAGTTAGTAGCAGATTATAAATTGGACTAAATTCTAAAATGTTTTAGAAATGCAAAGAATAAAATTTCTTGTTTAGATTTTGAACTATGCATTGCTAAATGCGACCCTCTGCAGAAGACTGACTTATTAGAAATATCTGATAATATGTTTGTGCCAGCTATATGGGGAAACTCACTCACTGTTCGTAGAAATGTAAGCTGGTGGGATATTTTTGGAAGATTGGTAATATGACAAGATCTCTCAAAACTGAAAACATAGAGTCCTTTGGCCTAGCAATTTTAGTGATTAGAATTTACTCATTAGATACAGAAATGTACACCAAGTTCTATATAAGATGAAATTCCTTGCCACATTGTTTATAATAGTATAAAAGGGGTAGGAGGACTAGAAATCTAAATGTAACAAAAATTGGATTAAATAAATTATGGTAGATATATACATTCAATAAAATACTGAGTGTCTATTAGAAAATTTAAGGTAGAGCTGAATGTATTGACATCAAAAGATCACCAAGGTGTTACTAAGTGAGAAAGGCAAAGTGCTTGACAGTGTACACCATATGTTCATTCCTATATCTGTACATTCTGAAAAAGGATATGTGCCTATTAATGGTGGTTACCTTTGAAAATGAGCCCTGCAGTGTGAATGCAAGATTGAAAATCTTTTCACTTTTACTTTTGTGTATTGTTTGGAGTATGCAGCCAGTGCATGTATTTCAAAGAAATGACACCCTGATATAAATGTTACTGGGAATTCTGCATGTTACATTTCCAACTATATATGTGTAAGCACTGGTTTGTTTTTAACAAAAGGATGATGTATCGGGTTTGTTAACGCTGTTGTTTTGCTTGCTTATCACTATCCATAAACCGTGACGGAAAGACAATAACCTTCTGCATCCTCCACTGTTTTCTGTTAGCATGATTATTGCTCAATCCTGATGATTTCATATAGAGCAGTTTAAATTGCCAAGTGTTTACACTTCTGTAAAGTGCATACTTGACACTCACTCCACTCTAACGTAATGCATTTATGTGCCCAGTAAATATGCCTAATACTATTTGCTTTGGTTGTATAAATAAACACCTCTTTACTGGCATTAGAAAAACAGTCCACTGGCTATGAAAATATGTGTCAATATGCCCATCATACATAACTGGGAACTTCTCAAACGACTACACCAAACCAACAAAAGCAGCTGGTCTGACATTTCAGTGATAAAGCAGTAAGACTGAGAAAATGAGATCCAAATCTTCAGACCTTTGCACTTTGAACTTAAATTTCTGTAGAAAGTGCGATGTTGAGCTCACAGGTAGAATTCTGTCTTTTCAGCTCACACTTAGAAAGGGGACAGATTGAGTTGAAGGACGTAGAGATGGAAACAAACTTTAAAAAAGAAATGAATAATATTTTGCTTTAAAATGAAGGATCATATGTTAATCTTTAGAATAATAAAACATTTTTGCAATTAAAATATATATTCTACTTCCTTAGGGAATATTTTTCTACAACTTCTGGGATGGAGAAAGCTATGTTATTTCCATACTACATGAACTGATATAAAAGCAGTATGTATGACTATATTTACTAATTATAAACCCCTGATTTTTATGTGTATTGAATAAGACCTATATCCTAAAATAGTAACCAACTAATTAGTTTTAGTTAATTACACCAAAGAGATTTGATTAGAAGCCAAAAAATGCCCCCCAAATTACTTGAAGTAATAGAATGCAGAGAAACATATCTTTTTCATGAGAAAGATTCTAAATCTTTGATTTTAAAACTTTTGATATTAGACATTTAAAGTACTTTCTCCTTAACTATAACCAATCCTTCCCTTTTGATATGAACTTATAGCTAAGTGAAATTATATAATTAGGGCTGATGAGTTAAAATTACTGTATAGTTTCAGGTATCTAATTTACTTTCTTTTTATTTCTTCTTTTGGTTTAAAGAGCTGAGCTTTGGCATTAGACAGAACAGTCTGAATCTCATTTCACTATTTCCCAGCTGAAGGAAGTTATACAACCTCTCCAATATTCAGTTTCCACATCTGTAAAAGTAGTATGATAAGCATAATTATTTCTTAGGTTTGTTGTGTAAAAAAAATTAGACAAAATTTGTGTTCCATCAGTGTTAGCTATTTAATAATTGAGATGATTTGGGTTGCAAGTAACAACAAAAAAAAACCTCAAACTGACTTAAATTATAAAGGGAATCTATTGGATCCTATAACTGGAAAATCCAGAGGTTATGGTTCAACCAAAAGTCCCAAGAATCTAGTGTACCAGTGTCCCTGTGTCTCTCTACCCAGCCTCCCCAATTATTAGCCTTCTAAGTTATCCCATTCTTAAACCCACGATGGCTGCGGTCTCCCACAGCTAGCTACGTGTTTTCTCATTCTCACCCAGGAGGAAAGATTGAGCCCTTATGTTCCAGCATTCTCAGCCAAGTCCCAAGATTCACCCTGATTGAAAGAGTTTAGGTCACATACCCAACACTGAATCAGTCACTGTGATCAGGGGGTTAGACTGGCTTGATCTTTGTGCTATTTTCCACCCCTTGAGCTAAGGGGAAAGTCAGCTTCCTCGCAACCACATCAGTTATAAAGAGGAAACTGGGGGCTGTTTGGATAGGGAAAGGGTGAAACACATGACAGGAAGGTAACCAGTACAGGCCACCACCTTGTTCATTTTATCCAGGCACTGTCAAGAGGGCTGTTTACTTCCTAGGCAGTTATCTGGAAGTTATCTGTGACCTTGGGTGGGCACAGGGAGCACTTAGCAAAAAAACCTCTTATTTATTTTTTTTAAACAGGGTCTTACTGTTTCACCAAGGCTGAAGTGCAGTGTTGCAATCTCAGCTCGCTGCAACCTCCATCTCCCAGGTTTAAGCGATTCTGGTGCCTTATCCTTCCAAGTAGCTGGAATTACAAGTGTGAACCACCATGCCCAGCTAACTTTTTCGTATATTTAATAAAAACAGGGTTTCACCATGTTGGCCAGGTGTGTCTCAAACTCCCGACCTCAGGTGATCTGCCCACCACAGCCTCCCAAAGTGCTGGGATTATAGGCATGAGCCACCACGCCCAGCCTTCTTTAAAATTTCTGTTAGAAGCAGAACAATTTCAGCGGTCAGGGGGGACCTCACATGCCTGATGAATTGCATATTTTTCTGTAATTAGATGAAGCTCCCACAGTGATTAACAAGCTACTAAGAAACATTTGACAATCTTTTATAGTAGCAGTTTAATGCCATGTTATGAGGAAGTTTTAAAAAATTAGAAGTGACACCTAATGTTATCTAATCATGTGATAATCCTCAAGTTTTGGCAGTTTAGATCTTCTCTCTTGCAAATGGTGCTAAGACTCATAAACTCCTGTTCACTTTGTTCTAGCGATATCTTTGGAATACTTAAACAATATCAGTTAACTGAATAAGCTAAGCATTTATTTGCATTGTATTTGCTTAGCTCCTATAGTCAACTCTTGGTAACTTCTGGGACTTACATTTTATCCATAGCAGATCCTGCTTTTACATTTATTAATTCAATAGATTTTAGTTATGTATGGGAAACCCTTGTGAAACACCTTTCTCTATCACAGACTTCTTTCTGAGTAAATAAAATTAATACTCATCTTGTGGTACTGATATTTTAGAATTTTAATCTCACGAACAAGCATAAAAGCATATTTCAAAAGGAATTACAAATGTATTTTTGATTTCTTGGTCTTTTTAAAATCATTATTATTTGTGCCTCAGCCCACAACCCCTTTTACCCACTGTAAGTATAAATAATTAATGACACACTTTTCTCACAAAATTGCACTCAGGTGAGAGCATTTCAATTAATGGGTGAAGCGTTCTAAAAAGCTACGAGAATAAAGAAATCTCAATATTTATCCCCGAAAACCACTTCCAACAACTGTCCAGAACGTTTCTACTTTAAAGCACTTCCTTTATGAATGTGTCTTGAAGCCTCAATTAGATACTAATCTGTCTTTCAAACCATCAAGTTTAGGTTTTTATCTATAATTAGACTGTCATTTTAAAAGTACAAAGGCAAGGTCTAAATATTTCAATTTTACCATGGGATACTAAGTGTTTCACACGTATTATCCTGTTTAATCTTCACAAAAATTCTGTTAGGTATGTGCTATTTTTATCCCCATTTTTAAGGGTGAGAACCCAAGCTACTGAGTGATGGATTTGAAGAGAAAAAAAAAAATCTACCAGAGCCTGGTTTCTTTTTTTTTGAAAGCATGAAGAAAATGTGGAAGTATTATAGATCAGCCTCCCTTACTACAGATGAGGAATTCAGGGTCGAAGAGGGTAAGTTATTTGCTTGAGGCAGTAAAGTTAGTTTTATGAAGGTGTTGGAAGAAAATCCCAAGCCGTGTAACATAGCCTAGTGTGTGGTCACTGGTGACTGCCTCTTTCTCAGAGATACCTGCAGTTAAAAAGGTTTTATCAGCAGTACTAGAGATTTATTTTGGTTAAACATAAACACTGTATAAATGTGTCCCTTAAATACATCACCTTCAGTTTTTTCATCTGTGAAATTGGGGAGGGAAAAGGATGGTGAAGAGAGTTAGGCTAATTTATCACTAAGACGTCTTCCATGACGTAGTTTGTCAGGTTTCTCTGTTTACTCTTTTCCTCTCCATCCACTGAACTCTTTGGAAGGAAATCACTACACATAGCCCACCCTTGGGGCTGGGGAGTGGTGCTCTCTCTCCTTGAGAAGGAGCATCTTCATCCATTATTTTGAATTCTTCTGCACTATAGATTTGTCTGTTATCCCCCATTTACATATTTATGTATTCAAATAATTTGTTTATATTGGTATAGTATCATGTATATATATTTTATTCTTTGGGTTGTAATCCAATACAATGTTATTTTGTTTCTTGAAAACTTTTTAATAACTTCTCCAACCAGAATTTACAAAAATGGCAAATAATGAAAATAAATCACAATATTCAGTGAAGGATACTTTGTGCCAGGCTGCATGAATAATTCCATGTTCATGCTTTAGTTATACCTGGAAGAAATAACTTCCTATTTGCACAAATGAGTGTATGAGATCCTACTCCATCCATAGCTGTACACCAGTGACCATGAGATTGTTTGAATGTTTGAAGGGATACAATACATGTGAGTTTTGTTTATACTCATATGTAAATGAGAATGGCACATTAGCATGCTATGCCTCATGTGATGGTATTTAGAATCAAAGCAAGTTTTGAAACTCTATTCCATAGTATCTTTAACACGGTCATCAAAGGGTAGAAACAGCAAAGAATAAGTATGGGTTTTTTGGGTGTTGTTTTGTTTTTGTTTTTTGAGATGGAGTTTCATTCTTGTTGCCCAGGCTGGAGTGCAATGGTCCAAACTTGGTTCACTGCAGCCTTCTTCTCTGGGGTTCAAGTGATTCTCCTGCCTCAGCCTCCTGAGTAGCTGGGATCACAGGTGTCTGCCACCACGCCCAGCTAATTTTTTGTATTTTTAGTAGAGACAGAGTTTCACTATGTTGACCAGGATGGTCTCGAACTCCTGACCTCAGGTGATCCACCTGCCTCAGCCTTCCAAAGTGTTGGGATTACAGGTGTGAGCCAAAGCACTTGGCCATATTATTTTCTTTTTAAGTCTTTAAATTATTAGAAAGTATATACTACACATCTACAGAAAATTAGAAAACTACTGAAAAGTAGGAAGAAAATAAAATTGACCTTAATTTCATTGTTATGTAATATCTCTTGTTAACATGTTATATTTCCTTCCTGTCTTTTTTGCAATGCGTAGATAGATTTAACCTGGTTAATATTCTGTATGCAGTTTTGCATCCTACTTTTCACCTCATGGCTTTTTCCTAAGCACATATCACTCAAAATGTTCCATAAGAACCATTTTAAATGACTCAGTGAACAAGTAAAGAAATGTTTCTGAGATAGAATTGATAGGACTTGATGGCTATGCCCTGGAGGTCCAGGTGTAATTGATGTTGGGTTTTCTGGTTTCGGTGTCTGATCATTCCAAAAGATGTTTCAAACCCAAATTCAGAACAAAAAGAAGAGATAGGTTGAAGGAGGTAAAGACTTCTCATTTACTGCCGTAAAACTCCTCTTGTCTTGTTTTCCATGTTAGCATTTAAACTTTACATGCAAAATTGTCTCCCTGATAGTCTTTGAAGGCAAATAACATATCCAAACATGTTTTTGTGTTTTCTGTAACATTAATTTGTGCTGGGTGTCCATATGGGATTTCAAATAGTGAGTGAGAGAGTAAGTGAGTGAGTGAGTGAAAGAATAAAATGCTGGATGAGGGTAGGGTAACCTTGAATAAGTGAGGGAGTGTGTGAGGTTGGAAATTGATTTTTAAGATTTGCTGATTTCCTGTTCAGAAAAACTACAATCCCCATGGTTTTCTTCTAAGAAAGTCAAGTGTTGGAATAAAAGAAGCAGTACATTTCATGCTGTCTAGATATTTTTCACATTCTTTTTAAAGATATGTAATTAATTTTACTGGTAGAATTGGTAGGACATTCACATAAAGTTGATACGTGATAGAAACACTAAAATGTTCCTTTGGTTCTTTGGGTTTTCCTTAAGTTACCTTTGAAAGAAAGATTTAGGGTTCTGATGAAGAATCTCAGATATAAAGCAGTTTGTAACCCACAAGGAAAAAGGGGAACGCTACAGAGTTATTCCAAAAGAAGTAGAGATACGGACTTAAGACTAATAAGGAGGCTTCTTTGATTGGGGTTCATAAGAGCTGATGAGGATCTGTGTGTTGCCAGCTTTGTAGACATAAATTCATAGAAGCAGTAGAAGGATTCTTCAGCAAAATCCCAAATGTTTAGCATCGAACAAAGCATCTGCTACACAAGCTTCCCTCTTTGAGATTGTTGTAATCTCAAAAATTCAAGTATTGCAAAATAAAATGTTTCCCCATATATATTGCCCAAAGTTTGGAAATAGAGCTGGTCTTAATGTATTGAAACATTTGTTAGCAGAAGCTCTTATGACAAGGAAGGTAACAGCAATTAACAAGTTAGTGCAGTAGGCCTATTTTTTTGACAAGTCTATCTATCTCAGAGTTGTTTTACTCACTGGTAGCTATGCACTTTTTCATGACATTTGAATTTCTTTGGGGAGAAACAGTATGTTTGGGAACTCGCAAAAAGACAAAAGGTCTGATGAATTAATACAAATAAAATCTATCTTATCCTCAGGTCTAATAAATATTATTTTGGTGAAATAGGAAAGATAACAGTCATTAAGTAATACAATAGTATGAAAATCCTAGGAGTTAACCCAAGCGTAATCTGTTATCTTCTTTCTAATGTCCGATTAACGATTAATGAACATTAGCAGTACTATGTGCATAATATATATTATACTTTGAAAAAAAACAGGAAGAACCTACTTTGATAACCACTTACCTTTTTTATAAACACTTTCAATTATATTATTTCTTTAAATTTTCACAAGTCTGTATTATTTTTAAAAAATTATAGATTCAAGAGGTACATGCACAGGTTTGTTACATGATTGTATTCTATAATGCTGGTGTTTGGGTTTTGTGAACATATCACCCAAATAGTGAACATAGTACTCAACAGGTAGTTTTTCATCCCTCACTACCCTTTCTTCCTACACATTTTGGGAGTTCCTGTTGTCTACTGTTTAACCATGTGTAGCTATTGTATACTTCCCACTTATAAATGAGAATATGTGATATGTGCTTTTCTGTTTTTTCATTAGCTCACTTAGGATAATTGCCTCTAGCTGCATCCATGTTGCTGCAAAGAACATGATTTCATTCTTTTTATGGCTGCATAGTGTTCCATGTAGTATATGTTCACATTTTCCTTATCCAATTCACTGTTGATGGACACTTAGGTTGATTCCATGCCTTTGCTATTATAAACAGTGCTGTGATAAACATATGAATGCAGGTTTTTAAGAAATATGTAATGATTTCTTTTCCTTTGGATAAATAGCCAGTAGTAAGATTGCTAGGTCAAATGGAAGCTTTATTTTTAATTATTTGAGAAATTTCCATACTGTTTTCCAAAGAGATTGTAGTAACTTATATTCCCACCAACAGTATATGAGTGTTCCCTTTTCTCCAAGATGTTTCTTGCCAACATCTGTCATTTTTTGACCTTTTAATAATAGCCATTCTGAGTGGTGTGAGATAGCATCTCATTGTGATTTTAATTTGCATTTCTCTGCATTGGGCCTGTTTCAGATGTTTATTGGTTGCTTGTATATCTTCCTTTAAGAAGTGTCTGTTCATGTATTTTGCCCACTTTTTAATGGAGTTACTTGTATTTTTCTTGTTGATTTTTGAAAGTTCCTCGTAGACTCTGGATATTATCTGGTCTTTTGTTGGATGCATACATTGCAATTTTTTTCTCCCATTCCATAGGTTGTCTGTCTACTCTGTTGACTGTTTCTTTTGCTGTACAGAAGCTCTTTAGCTTACATCTCATTTGTCTATTTTTGGTTTTGTTGCATTTGCTCTTGAGGTCTTCACCTTAAATTATTTGAATAAGTCAATATCCAGAAGAGGTTTTCCTAGGGTTTCTTATAGGATTTTTCTAGTTTGAGGTTTCCCATTTAAGATTTTAATCCATTTTGAATAAATTTTTATATATGATGAGAGGTAAGGGTCCGGTTTCATTCTTCTACATGTAGCTAACCCAGCATTATTTATTGAATAGCGTTCTTTCCTCATTGTTTATTTTTATTGAACTTTTTGAACATCAGTTGGTTTGGGGTATGTGGATTTATTTCTGGGTTCTCTATTCTGTTCCATTGATCTATGGGTCTATTTTTGCAGCAGGGCTATGCTGCTTTGGTTACTATAGCCTTGTAGTACACTTGGATGGCATGTAATGTGATACCTCCAGCTTTGTTCTTTTTGCTTAGGATTGCTTTGGATATTCAGGCTCTTTTTGGATTCCATATACATTTTAGAACTTTTTTCTAATTCTGCAAAAAGTGATATTGGTAATTTGATAGGAATTGTGTTGAATCTGTAGTTTGCTTTGGGCAGTATGGTCATTTTAATAATATTGATTCTTCCAAGTCATGAGCATGGAATGTTTTTCCATTCATGTTTGTCATCTGTGACTTCTTTCAGCAGTGTTTTGTAGTTCTCCTTGTAGAGATCTTTACCTCTTTGATTAAATGTATTCCTAGGTATTTTGAGTTTTTGTGTGTGGCCATTGTAAATGGGATTGAGTTCTTAATTTGGTCTCAGCTTGAACATTATCGGTGCATGGAAATGCTACTGATTTGTGTACATTGATCTTGCATCCTGAAACTTTACTGAAATCATGTATCAGCTCTAGGAATCTTTTGGCAGAATCTTTAGGGTTTTCTAGGTATAGCATCACGTTATCAGTGAATAGAAATAATTTGACTTCCTTTTTCCTATTTGGATACTTTTTATTTCTTTCTCTTGCCTGATTGCTCTGGCTAGGACTCCTCTGTTGAATAGGAGTGGTCAAAGTGGACATTCTTGTCTTATTACAGTTTATGGAGGAAATGCTTCTAACTTGTGCCCATTCAGTATGAAGTTAGCTGTGGGTTTATAATAAATTGCTTTTATTATTTTGAGTCACCTCTCTTCAATGCCTAGTTTGTTGAGAGTTTCTTATCATGAAAAAAAAATGTTGGCTTTTATCACGTGCTTTTTCTGCATCTACTGAGATAATCATATGTTTTTGTTCTTACTCTGTTTATGTGGTGAATCACATTTATTGATTTGTGTATGTGGAAACCAGCCTTGCATCCCCGAAATAAAGCCAAAATGGATTGTGATGAATTACCTTTTGTTGTTCTGCTGGATTTATCTTAATAGTATTTCATTGACAATTTTTGTGTCTATGCTCATTGGGGATATTGACCTGTAATTTTCTTTTGTTGTTGTGTCCTTGTCAGATTTTGGTATCAGGATGATGCTGGTGTCATAGAACAAATTAGATAGAAATCCCTCCTACTCAATTTTTTTGGAATCATTTTAGTAAAATTGGTAACAGCTCTTCTTTGAGCATCTGGTAGAATTCATCTGGTACAAGGCTTTTATTTGGTTGGTATATTTTTTATTACTGATTATATTTTGTTATTCATTATTGTTTTGTAAGGGATGTCTTGATATCTTCTTGGTTCAATCTTGGGAAGTTGTGTGTTTCCAGGAAATTATCCATTTCCTCTAAATTTTCTTATTTGTGTGCATGGAGATGTTCATACTAGTCTCTGAGGAATTTTTATATTGTTTTTGATCTTTTGTAGTTTCAGTTGTAATATCACCCTGGTCATTTGATATTGTGTTTCTTTGAACCTTCTCTCTTTTTTTCTTGGTTAATCTAGCTGCTGGTCTATCAATTCTATTTATCCTTTTGAATAACCAACTGTTCACTTTGTTGATCTGTTGGTTTAAATTTCATTTAGTTTTGCTCTACTCTTTCTTGTTTCTTTTCTTCTTCTAACTCTAGGTTTGATTTGTTCTTGTTTTGCTTGTTTTGGGGTGTGATGTTAGGTTGTTAATTTGAGATCTTTGTATCTTTCTGATGTAGGCATTTAGCACTACAAACTTTCCTCTTAACACTACTTTTGCTATATTGCAGAGGTTTGGGTATGTTTTCTATTTTAATTAGTTTCAAAATTGTTTTAGTTTCTATCTTAACTTCGTTGTTTACCCAAAAGTTGTTTAGGAACAAGATTTTTTTAGTTTCCATGTACTCTTGTGGTTTTGAGAGTTCCTCTTGATATTGGTTTCTAATTTAATTCCACTGTGGTCCCAGAAGATGCTTGATATGATTTCAGTTATTTTGAATTTATTGAGACATGCGTTATGACCAAGCATGTGGTCAATTTTAGAAAATGGCCCATGCACAGTTGAGAATGTATATTCTGTGGTTGTTGGGCGGAGTATTCTGTAGATGTCTGGTAGGTCCATTTGGTCAAGAGTCCAATTTAAGTCCAGAATTTGTTAGTTGTCTGCCTCAATGATCTGCCTAGTGTTGTCAGTAGAGTGTTGAAGCCTCCTACTATTATTATATGGCTATCTCTTTTCTTAGGTCTAGTAGTATTTATTTTGTAAATCTGGGTTTTCCAACATTGAATGCATATATATTCAGGTTAGTTAAGTTTTCTTGTTGGAGGAATGTATTTGTTGCCGTTGTTGATTTAAAGTCTGTTTTATCTGATACAAGAATAGCAACCACTACTCTTTATTGTTTTCCATTTGTGTTCTAGATCCTTCTTCATCCCTTTACTTTGAACCTGTGGATGTCATTACACATGAGATGTGCTCTTGCAGGCAACAAAAGATTGGATCTTTTTGTTGCTGTTTTCCCATTTGCCATTCTATGTCTTTTTAGTGGAGCATTTAGGCTGTTTATGTTCAAGGTTAATGTTAATATATGAAATTTTTGTTCCTGTCATAGTATTGTTAGCTGAGCCTTGTACTTAAGTGTGTTTTGATGATACCATATATCATCATTCTTTCTTTCTTTGTTTAGAACTCCTTGAGCATTTCTTATAGGACTGATCTTGTGATGATAAATTCCCTTAGTGTTTGCTCATCTTGGAAAGACTTTATGTCTCCTTTGTTTATGAAGCTTGATTTAGCAGGATATGAAATTCTTGGCGGTCATTTTTCTCTTAAAGAAAGCTAAAAGCATGCCCTGATCTCTTGTGGCTTATGAGGTTTCTGCTGAGAAGTCCACTGTTAGTCTGATGGGATTTCCTTTATAGGTAATTTGACTCTTTTCTTTAGCTTCCTTTAAGAGTTTTTCTTTCATGTTGACCTTAGAAAATCAGATGACTCTATTCCTTGGAGATGGTTATCTTGTATAGTGTCTTGTAGGTGTTCTCTGAATTTCCTGTATCTGGATGTTGACCTTGCTAGCAAGATTAGGAAAATTTTCTTGAACTATTCCATTAAATATGTTTTCCAAGTTTCTTTTTCTTCTCTCTCAGACTGCTGTTAAATCATATATATATATATTTGCTTTACATAATCTTACATTTCTTGTAAGTTTTGTTCATTTTAAAATATGTATTTTATTTTTGTCTGAGATAATTTGAAAGACTGGTCTTCAAGGTCTGAAATTCATTCTTTTGCTTGGTTAGTCTACTGTTAAAGCATGTCTTTAGTGAATTTTTCTATTCTAGAGTTCTATTTTTTTTTAAATGTAGCTTTCTTGTCTTTCATATTCTGAATTGTTTTTCTGGCTTCTTTATGTTGGATTTCAACTTTCTGTTGGATATCATTGTGTTTCCTTGCAATCTATATTTCGAGTTATCTGTTTTTTCAAACTATTTAATTTGGTTAGGACTCAATGTTAGAGAGTAAGAGTAATTCTTTGGAAGTATCAAGACATTCTGGCTTTTTTGTATTGCTGGAGTTTTTGTGCTAATTCCTTCTCATCTGCTTCTTATTCTTGAATTTGCTATCATTTGTAAGAGACTTTTTAAATATCACCTTTCCCTTGAGGGTATGACTATGGTGTATGTTGTGTGTGATCAATTGACTTCTTTTCTGGATACTTGCAGAGGGCCAAGGCTCTGTGTCCCCTTGGTTGTAGATAGCTTCTGTGCTCTGGCTTTCTCAGATGCTGCTTGTTATAGTGGTGTATTGCATGCATCAGCCAACGTATTATCTTCTGTGGCACTGAAAGTGTAGAGTTTCAGGAAGCTTGTCTCATGGACTAGCACTAAGCACTCTGGTAGCAGGTTCTGTATTTGGTGGTGCAGTTCAGGCTACAGTCCAGTAGATGGAATTTAAGAGTAGACGCTGACTTGCTCTTAGGTAGGCTGATGTTGGGTGGAAACACCCACACTGAAGGGGTGTTGGCAGGAAGAGATTGTGTTGTGGTGCAATGAAGTCTTGGGGAAAGGTGGTGGAGCGTGCACCAGCTCCTCATCTTGAGCAAAAAGGTATGTGATCTGCTTCCTTATCACTTCCTTGTTGCAGAGTTCATGACTTTCACTTCATAAAGACTTTGTCCTTTGGTTTCCCACTGCAGTGCAGGTACAGGCCACAGATCTACCCCTCTGAGGGATACCAGCAAAATGGGCTCAGATGAGAGCCTCTTCCCCTAGTCCAGATCAGGCAACTCTGCAACTTATCTCTCCTCCCTTGCTAGAATGCTACAGCTTTGTGTAGGGAGTGGGAGTTGGGCCCTGCTCTTCGTGTAAGCTGTGTTTGCCAGTCAGAGCAGGTTGTGGTGTGTATTTGTGGAGGATATGGTGGTGGAGTGACTCAAGGGCAGAGAAACCACATGCAAGGCAGTGGCACCACAGGTGTACCATCAGTATGGCACCTGATAGATCTAAGTTCAAACCTGAAAGGAGTACAGACATACTCATGCAAACTGGCCACTAAGTTCTCTGTCTCCAGGAAGTTCCCAAATCACCACAGATAGCATTGCCCTGAGTCACAAGGTCAGAGGGGCTCCCCAACAGTCTGGCTGTCAGGAGATTGTCAGAGGGGTGAGAGGAGCAGAGAAGCACTCTCACCAAGCCTTTCTATGGGGTCTGAGTTCCTTGGGAATCAATCTATGCCAGATTCTTGCTGTTTTCCTTGTTTGTGCCCCAGCTTCTTCCCATGGGCTCTGTAAGAGGTCCTGGCTCTCTTCCCTCACTTTCCCATTTGGAACTTGTTCATTCACAGTCACTTTGATCTTTCTGAGAAGAACTAGCATCCGGTGTCTCTGGAGTCAGCCATCTTGAGAAAAGACAAGAAAATTCACAAGGATTTTTTTTTTAAATAAATGGAAAATGAGGCTTCTAGAGCTCAAAAACTTTCCCTCTGCCTCACAGCAATTTAGTACCATAACTAGGCCTTGTGTCCATGTCTTTGTGCTCTGACTCTTGTAATATTTCCTCTATCTTATGATAGATCTTCTTATCACCTGCCTCTAAATAACCACTTATATTTGAATAATTTCTTACAGTTACAAAACACTTTTACATATTTTATCTCATAATCAGAACAGTGTTTGTGAGATATCATTACTCATTTTAAAGATTAGAAAACAAATATCAGAGAGGATAGTATTTTGGGCTGAAGTTATCTAATTGCTATCACACCTGTGCTTTCATCAACAAAATTTGTATCTTGCAACACAAAGTCTGCTTACATGGTCTGATTTCAAAAAGAGTGGTTCATCTGCATTAGGCTTAAGAAAAGAGAATTGCATTTGCTTTGGCTCAGGTTATTTTATATACTGTATGTGTAGGTGGAAAGGTTATTAGTGATAATGAAGCAATGCCACACAGAGCAGTCAATTTAGCAGACAATTCACAGGTGAGTAATCAGTGTTGTGGGAGTCCCAGAGAAGCCATTCTGGGAGCACTGAATTTCGTACTTTTTAAAACAGCAGTAAACGTTGCCATTTATTGGATCTGAGTTTGTATCGGCCCATTTTGTTTAGTTTGGACCACTGGGAAACCAAAATCCCTGAATGAAACCTAGGGTTGTAGTTCAATTCAAAAACAAACTTAGTAAAGCTTTGATATGACCAGTGTATTGGACTTTTCTGCTTTCTGGTTAGCTGAGGGCTAACTTACTACTATAACCATGTATCCTAGTTTACCTGGGACAGTTTTGTTACTACCTGTTTACACTGTATCATTATTAATAGTACTCCCTTTCACTCTCTGAAGTATCCTATCTTGAATGATCAGTTGTATGTTCACCCTAACCACGGACTTTCTCCCAATTCTTGTTGAAATATTCATAAAAAACATTAAGCTTTTCTCACTAAGCAATTGCAGAGCTTTGACCTTATTTGGCCTGTGAGTGGTGAGCTAGTCCCTGAGGGGCACTGTGCATGAACATCACACAGAACTGTGGAGGGAGAAGGTGGATGCATGAAGTGGTTTCTGTCTGCAGCCTCTCTCTGCAGTTCACTTCCTCTGTATCACTGTATTCTGACACTTGTGGATGTCCTGGGTTAACTGGCTGCTGTCTTCATCCTTGGCTTCTTTTGCTTGGTTTCGTTGTTCTTTTCTTATTCTATTTTGTTGTAAGGGCCAAGGATGCACTGAAGCTGTCTCAAAGAAGGCCAGGTGAGGTAAGAAGGTCAGCAGGAACCACACAGACATCCAAGAGTAGGAAGTACAGAGCAGTGGGCCCTCAGGTCCCAGAGGTACTTCAGGCTTTCAGCAGTGGGAGCTCATAGATCTTCACTCTCCTGCCCAATATTGTCATTACTCTGCTTTGGTTGCTTGGTTTGTGTCTGTATGCTCTGTTGCAATGTCACACTCCACCCTCTGTTATATGTAGCTTTCCACCCCATACTGCTGCTTAATTATAGCACCTGTTTCCTGACTTGGGGTTACACATGGCCTTATGGCCTCTCCAGCTTCTTTAGTATGACTCTTCAGCTTAGCAGCCACTATTAACTTTTCTTCTCTCTGAAATTCGTTCAAATCATCTTTGCCTACTAATACTCTTTGCTAACTAATGACCTAGCACCAGCTGGCCTGCTCACTGTCTGCCCTTAGTTTAGATTCCCAGCTCATGTCTAATCAGCTGTGAGCAAGGGACAAGAGAGTTATATTTACTTGGAGCCAAGCATAAGCTTTTCTTTCCACTGGGGCTGCAAATTAGGCACCACAGCTAACATGCATAATGGGGTGTGCCCATTATTTGCCATAATTTTTCCCATTCTGTGTAAGGTTCAGTTTTTAAAGTCACTTAATCAGTTGACTTCCAGCTAATCATAGTGTTTCCTTGACACATGGATACTTGGGCTTCATTGAACTTTGACTATCTCGGTGGCTTTGGGTTCTGTTTTTGAATATTAGGTTTAAAAAGCTTTGATTTCCACTTAATGAGATTTCACTGTTCACATATCTTCAGTGTCATAGAAAGTAGAAGAGATGACTAAGTAGAAACTGATCATGACTAAGTAGAAATCTTCAATGATATCCTTGACAACATTGCCAAATTTTAGAAGTTGAAAATTTAATATCTGTCATGAAGTTTTAACTTGAAGTGGGTTTTATTGACAGGCAAAGTTAGATCTGCAGTAAGCGTGGCCTGAGTGCATGAAACATTTATGGAATACTATAACCAATCCACAGTCCACTTGGCATGGTATTACTAAGAGCATACCCGGAAATTCCCTAGAAGCCAGGCATACCCCTCCCTCCCTGTACAGTGCTACAATAACCCTCCTACTTTTTATTGATAATAAGAATGATATTCTGTCATTTGCAAAAATATGGAGGGAACTGGAAGTTATTTTGCTAAGTAAAATAAGCCAAGCACAGAAAGACAAACTTTGCATGGCCTCACTTATTTGTGGGAGCTAAAAATTAAAACAATGGAGACAGAGAGAGTAGAAGGATGGTTACCAGAGAATGGGAAGGGTAGTTGGGGATTGAGGGGAAGAGGGGAAAGTTAATGGGTATATTAGAATGAATGAAACCTAGAATTTGCTAGCACAACAGGGTGACTATAGTAAAAAATAATTTAATTGTATATGTTAATATAACTAAAGGTATGTAATTGGATTGTATGTAACACAAAGGGTAAATATTGAGGTGATGAATACCCCATTTAACCTGATGTCATTATAATGCATTGCATGTCTGTATCAAAATATTTCATGAAACCCATAAATATACATACCTACTATGTACACACATAAATTAAAAATTAAAAGAATCAACTATGTCAGCTAACAGAGTAACCCCTTTATTTTTGCCTGAAATGAAAATCTCAAAAAGATCAGGAGGCATTCCCAACTTCCATTTTACCAGCACTTTTATATCTTCTGGTGGAGGTTCTCTTTATTTATGTAAAAAGACCCCCCAGGCAGCAGAGCTCAAAGTCATTGGGACCCTTCTTTTGATTCCCATACATATTACCCCGGTGTTTCATGATATAAATAAGAAGTGTCTGGAAAATCTTTGTGTATAGTTTTCCCAAAGACTTGCTGCTATAATTGGCACAAGCATCAAGCTAGGCTGCATATTGAAATTACTTGAAGGGCTGTTGGGAAAAAAAAAATTGATATCAGGCTGGATCCCACCCTCAGAGTTCCGGAAGTCCAGTCAGAGCCACTACTCTATCTAAAATGAGGGAAAGAGGAGTTGGGCATGAGGAAATTTGGCATCACTGTGCATGGTAATGACTCTATGTTCAAGCAAGACAGAAGGCCTTCTGCAAAAATGGTGGCTGGCTGAGTTAGAAGATCTGTTCATTAACTACTCTTCCATGATTTTTTCTGACTTTCCCGTAAGTGACCTGATAAGGCTGTGAATTTATCCTGTGTTATAATCTACAACTTCAAACTTTGCATCGGATTTTTGGCTTTTGCCTCCAAACATTGAGTATGACCATAGAAACTCCTTAATCTTCAAACTGTGCCTAGAACTCTGAATGTCAAATTTTGAGCTTTTTTTCGTTTGTCTATGGGTAGATATCTAGTTTTTCCAACCCCATTTATTAAAGAGACTGTACTTACCCCATTGTGTGTTCTTGACACTTTTATCAAAAATAAATTTACCATAAATGTATAGGTTTATTTTGGGGCTCTTTGTTTTATTTCATTTGTTGGTATCTCTGTTTTTATGTCAGTGCCTTGCTGTTTTGATTATTATCACTTTGTAATAGATTTTGAAATCTGATAGTGTGATGCCTCCAGCTTTGTTTTTTTCACTGAAGATGACTTTTGTCATTCAGGGTTGTCTGTGGCTTTATACAAATTTTAGGATTATTTATTTTATTTCTGCGAATAATGTCATTGAAATTATGATAGGTATTGCATTGAATCTATAGATCACATTGATTAGTATGGACATTTTAACAATACTAATTCTCCCAATTCATAACTATAAACAATCCTTCCTTTGTTGTGTGTATCATCTTCAGTATCTTTCATCAATGTTCTATAGTTTTCAATATACAGATCTTTCACCTTCTTGATTAAATCTACTCCTAAGTGTATTTTATGATATTGTAGATGGGATTGTTTTCCTAATTTCTTTTTCAGATACTTTGTTGTTGCCGTATAGAAATACCACTGGTTTTTGTAAGTTGATTTTGTCTCCTGCAACTTTGATAAATTTATTATCAATTCTAACCATTTTAGGTGGCTTTTAGGGCATACATATGTATATATATCAGCAGCAAACAAAACAATTTCACTTATTCATTTCCAATTTGAATGCCTTTGATTTCTTTCTCTTGCCTAATTGTCTTGGCTAGGACTTCTATACTATGTTGAATAGGAGTGTTGAAAGTGGGTATCCTTGTCTTGTTTCTGATCTTAGAGTTTTCAATGTTGAGAATGATGTTAGCTATGGACTTGTCATATATGGTGTTTACTGTGTTGAAAAAACAATCTTTATGTAACTAATTTGTTGAGAGCTTTTATCATAAAAGAATGTTGAATTTTGTCAAATGCTTTTCATGTATCCATTGAGATTATAAGGTGTTTTTTTTTTGCCTTGATTCTGTGAATATGGTGAGCCACATTTATTGCTATGTCATTTTTTTAGACTCTTATCACCCTTTATACAAGAATCAACTCAAAATGGATTAAAGACTTAAGCATAAGACCTGAAATTGTAAAACTACTAGAAGAAAAAAAGCAAGGAAAGCTCTATGTTATTGGTCTTGGAAGTGATTTCTTTGGTAAGACCGTAAAAGCACAGGCAACAAAAGCAAAACTGGACAAATAGGATTACATCAAATTGAAAAGCTTCTGCACAACAAAGAAAACAATTAACAGAGGGAAAGGAATGTCCATAGATGAGGACAAAATATTTGCAAATCATACAACCAATAAGGGGCTAGTGTCCAAAATAAACAAAGAATTCAAACTCCTCATAACATTAAAATAAATAATCCTGCTAAAAAATAGACAAAGGACCTGAATAGACATTTATCAAAAGAGGATATGCAAATGGCCAACAGATATATGAAAAAACTCAATATCTGTAGCCATCAGTGAAATGCAAATATAAAACCATAATAAGATATCAACTTATACCTGTTAGATTGGCTACTATGAAAAATATGAGAGATAAGTGTTGACAAGGATGTGAGTAAAAGAGAATCCTCATACACTCTTATTGTAAATTAGTACAGCCACTTTGCAAAACAGTATGGCATTTCCTCAGAAGACTAAAAATAGAATTACCATATGATCCAGCAGTCCTACATCTGGATATGTATCCAATGGAATTGAAACCAGTATCTGAAAGAGATGACTACATTCTCATGTTCGCTGCAGCAGTATCCAAAGAGACCAAGATATAAAAAGACCCAAAATACCCATCAGCAGATGAATGGATTAAAATGTAGAATATACACACAATGAAATACTATTCATCCTATAAAAAGCAGGAAATTCTGTCATTTGCAGCAATGTCGATGAACCTGGAGGATACTATACTGAGTGCAGTGGTCCCCTACCTTTTTAGCACCAGGGACCAGTTTCATGGAAGACAATTTTTCCACAGACCTGGGGGTGGGGGACATTGTTTGGGGATCATTCAAGTGCCTTACATTTATTATGGACTTTATTTTGATTATTATTACATTGTAATGCATAATGAAATAATCATGCAACTCACTATAATATAGAATCAATGGAAACCCTGAGCTTGTTTTCCTGCAACTAGATGGTCCCACATGGGAGTGATCGGAGACAGTGACAGATCATCAGGCTTGAGATTCTCATAAGGAGCACGCAACTTAGATCCCTCACATGTGCAGTTTACAATAGGGCTCGTGCTCCTATGAGAATCTAATGCCACTGCAGATCTGACAGGAGGTGGGGTTCTGGGGGTAATGTGAGTGATGGGGAGCAGCTGTAAATACTAATGAAGCTTCTCTGGCTTGCCCACCGCTCACCTCCTGCTGTGTGGCCTGGAGACTGGGGACCCCTGCTAAGTAGAATAAGCCAGGTACCGAGACAAATATATGATCTCCTCATATGTGGAATATAGGAAACCTAAACTTACAGAAGTAGCGACTAGAATGGTGGTTACCAGAGGTTGCAGGGGTAGGAGGAAGGGGAGCTAGATGTGGAAAAAGGACATATTGATCCAAGGATGCAAAGTTTCAGTTAGACAGGAGGAATACATTCTGGTGATCTAGTCCACAACATTATGACTATAGCTAATAATAATGCTACATTATTAGCTATAATATAGCTAATAATAATGCTACATTATTAGCTATAATATAGCTAATATTTTAAAATGAGAGAATTCTAAATATTTCCACCAAAATGAATGATAAATATTGGAGGTGATGGATGTGTTAGTTAGCCTGATTTTCTCATTCCAAAATGTATACCATAAATATATATAATTGTTTGTCAATTAAAAATAAAATACAATTTTGAGTTTATCATTTATTTCTCTTTTAAATTTAGGGCTATTTGAAATAGGCAGCCCTCCCCATTACCTATACCCTTCATAATGTTCTATCAAAGCAGTCACTGGATTTATCAAAGACTTGACTTTAAAATGGCTCTTTATTGGTAGGAGACTAAGTAGCTGTTTCACCATCTCATGACATTTTTGTGTCTCTCATCCTCTAATGTTAATCTGATAATCCAGTCCAGATGACCACTTCCCTCATTGTCTCTTGCCTGTAACTACTCCTGCTATCAATCATTGATTTGAGGAAAGTTTTTAGTGGGCAAAACACAGTATCCACACCAGATTATCTAAATGGAAAGGCAGAGCCAAAAGACCAGGGTTAGATGTTTAAGCACAGCCTGGAAAAATGCCAATCACATTATAGTGGTAATGCCTTTGTCATTGCTGCCTGTTGTGTGGCATTTATAATAGCACGGACAGGATACTAAATTTCACCATAGCTTCCCTAGAAGAACCTATACCACGCTCACCAGAAAATTAGATCTCCTTGCATACCACTTCTGTTTCATAATGCTCACCTCTACCTGTATCTATCATATTATATAAGTACATTTTCTTAGCAGAATCTACATCACATGGGACAATCCTATCTACAAAAAAAACAAGGAAGTGTAGTTTTTACCTTTTCAGCCTCTTTACTACAGAAACTAAAGGTTGAAGAGGTATAAGTACACATTGGTTTACCCAGTCTATATTTTCTGCAACAGATGTTCTAAAATAGAATACTAGGAAATAGCTAGATTAAAGCAATTAAAGAAGAGAGGTTAATTCCAGAGAGCACCTGATGTTCCCTCTAGTTTATGTCTAGAATATCTAAATGTTTATATGATGCATCATTTGGCTTTAAGAAATCCAGTCTAGAGGAGCAGGAAAAAAAGAATGGGCTAGCAGAGAGAAGAGAGATTAACTTTTATTTGAATAATATAAAAGATTTCATAAGGGAGGTAGCATTTGAACCTACAAAATTTTAAAATTTCATATTCTAGACCTCTTATCAAAGGTGTCTGGCATTTAAAGTTCTGGGATCATAAACCACCTTGAAATAATACATGAAGAATAAGGAGAGCTTAAACATAAAGAACTCCCTGAATGCACAGTTGGCCTTCCAACTTATGATTCCTCCCACCTAGTATTCTTTCACTAGATAATCATTTCTTTCATTGCTATTCTTTCTCCGATTGACTTCTAAAAATGCAGAATCTTCTGGGAAGAGTTTTAAATATTAAGCTCTTGTCAGTTATTAATGTCTAAGCTCTTGTCAGTTATTAATGTCTTAGCTCATTCATTTAAAAACATGTACCGAGCACCTACTCCTTGCCAGGAACTCTACTAAGTGCCAGGGATTTGGAGGGATACACCTGTGAACAAAACAGGCACAGCCTCTGTCTATGTGGAGCTTACAGGTTAGCAGGAAGAGGGACACTAAAAATAACTGCACAGATCATGAACCTGTTAGAACTGTGTTAAATTCTGTGAAGGTGCCATTTTCTTATTTACAAAAAGCAGCCCACTAGAGCAGACACCTTATATATATCATTCAGGATATTTAAAATTTCAGAGGGGAAAAAACAAAGTTTGTTTTAGAGATTTTTTTTTTTAGAATAAAAAGAATAAAAGAGAGAAAGAAAGAGGAAGAGATTTTAGAAAAAGAGAGAAAAGGAGAAAGAAAGAAACAGCAAAAGGAAGAAAAAAAGAATGAAAGAAAGAAAGAAGAAGAGATTTTAGAAAAGGAGAGAGAAAGAAACAGCAAAAGAAAGAAAGAAAGAAAAAGAATGAAAGAGAGAAAGAAAGAGGAAGAGAAAGAGGGAGAGAGAACGGTATTCCTGTTTTATTTCCCAGGCTAGAATGCAGTCTAAAAATGGGTATTAAAAACCTCTTTTATGTCAATAATTGTGCTTAACAATGGAGACAGGAAGGAATAGGGGATGAAAATAACAAATAAGCAGCCAACCAATATTTTATTTAAACCTGTGAAATGCTATGCAATTGCTGGGGAGTGATTTACTTCCAATTATGCGGTCACTTTTAAGATAGGTATAATGTGATACTGAGAAAAATGTATGTTTTGTGGATTTGTGGGAGGAGAGTTCTATAAATATTTGTTAAGTCTAGTTGTTCCAGGTCTGAGTTCAAGTCCTGGATATCCTTGTTGATTTTCTATCTCGTTGATCTATGTAATATTGACAGTGTAGTGTTAAAGTCTATGCGAGCCTAGCGCTTCAGATACATATTTCCTAAGATATCTTTATGTTTGGAAACTTCATAAACACTTTTTAAAAGATACTTTACAATAAAAATACACATTTCTTTCTAGCATCCTTTCCTAATCAGCCTGCTGATTTTCTTCTTGGAACCATTATAGTGAGCCTGAGAGGAGATGTCTCTCTAGATCCACTAAAGTTCTTGATGTTTTATGGAGTTGGGTGATCCCTGGAGCTGCTCCTCCTCTCATTTCTGCTGTCTACTATGGGCATTACCATCCTCCCAGGAGCACAGCTCAAACTTCTGTGTGACTCATTCACCGTTTCCCACATCTCCCACATCTTGTCAGTTGGCAAATTCAGTTGATTGAATCTCCTCAATCTCTCAAATCCATCTTTTGTTTTTGTTACCACTGGTCAGATCAGGCTCTTATGACTTAAACGTGAACAGTTGTAAAACCTTTTAAATAATTTCTAGATCCATGGGATTTCTCTACAAGTCCCTCTTACAGAGGGAAAAGGCCAACGTTTTATTCGTCATTGAAATCTAAGCATTTGGGTCAGAGCATAAAACATGTAAGGCAGTAAGTATGTGTTCACTGGAAACTGGTTCTGTTCTTTCTCTCTTCAAAAGCCCATGATGGTTTCCTGTTGCCCACAGACTGAAACCTCCTCTGCTGTGCCTCACTGCACATCAGTCTTGCTCTTCACCTTATACCTCATGCAATCTAGTGATGCACTTTTTGGAGACTGCTTACCAACGGGCTCTTGTCGATTTTCCTGATGATCCTTTCTTCCAAATCTTCACGTGTCAAAGTCGTATGCTTCATATACGTCAGAGTCGTATAGTTTCAGACTCTGCTCCATGGTTATCTTTATGAGGCCTCCTGAGAGTCTTCTTCCATCATAATTGAATCGCTGTTCTTCTCCCCCAATGAATTCATACCTCCAGTATGTTACAGTCAGTCTTTTATTACAGCTCCTGGGTGGACAGGGTTTCATTTTAAGTGTTAAGTTTTATCAATTGGCAATGGCTGCCTGCAGCACTGTATTGAGAAGGATTCTAAGGGTATGCCTGGTGTAAATATTTAGAATTCTGTTGAGGGCATTCCTCCAACGGGTGCCAAAGCAGATTAAATGCATTACATGAGTATAAGAGAAGAGAGAGAACAAACTGCCCATGGATTCGCCAACCTTATTTAGATCCCCATCAATGTTTCTACTAAGCTGGATCAGGTGCTCGTAAAGACATTTTTCTATCCTTGTAGCCTCTAGCATAATTCATTTCAATTTGAACCTTAAATACTTAGATGATTTTAAAAGTTTATAATCTATAATGACAAATATGACATTTGAGATAGAGTGTGGTAATGGGGAAAAAAAGATAAAAAGTGCTAGTGAAATGGTCCTTGAAGACTGGATAGGAAGACATGGGAAACGAGAGGAAGGCACCCCTGGTCGAGAGTAAAGGACAAAGATACAAGTTTTTAAAGTGTAGACTCTATTCTGTTAAGGAAAAATGGTCTAGAATTTGTGGAAGAGAAGGCTCAGTTTATAATGATAGGCTTGAGTTAGGTTAGTTTTAATTACTTTTTAATGCAAAAGTAATTGCATTAAAAGTAATGGCAGAAACCACAATTGCTTTTGCGCAAACTAACTGAAGCCTAATATATCAAGGGAGCTGTGAATGCCTAACTAGGAAGTACAGATATACTCAAGTATGCTGACGTACAATAGATGGTATTGAACATAATCAGGATTGTACATCAGAGTGAACAAATTCACAATGCCAACTAGAGTATACTCCAGAAATATAAAGATGATTCAATGTTAGAAACATCTATCAACCAAAAATTCTATACGATCTTATTAACATATGCTGAAAATCTATTGATAAAATTCAGCAGTGCTTTTTTTAAGCCCAAGTGAATTAAGAGAAGAAAAAGCCTAAGCTTGATAAACAGCATGTTAAACTGTGAAATATTAAAAGCCATGCACATTATAATCAAATCTAATTAAGAAATGTTCACTGTTTTCATCATTTTTAACAGTCTTTTGAAGATAACACAATAAGACTTAAGAATAAGCAATTGAAATATTAGAAAATAAGAGTCAAAAAGGCATCATATGCAGACAGTATGATTTCTATATGCAGACAACCCAAATTATAACTTGAAAAGTGACAGAATGTAAAGTCATTATACAAAATAATATTTGTCCATTAGATTAGAAATAACCTTATCAAAATGAAAATGGAAAAGAATTACTCCTTTTACAATAGAAACAAAACCCATAAAATTCCCAATAATAAATTAAGTTAGATAGAAATGAAAGAAGATAAGTAAGATTGTATTGAAGGGCACACAACAGAACCTGAAAAAATGGAAAGTTCTGTTTTCCTTAAAGGAAAAGACTTGATATTATGAAATTATAAACTCTTTCCAAGTTCATTTAGAAACAATGCAGTTCAGGGAGAGAGATCCAAGATGGCCGATCACTAGCAGCTCAGGATTGCAGCTCCCAGTAAAAGCGCAGAGAGCCAGTGGACGCCACACTTACCGATATATTTTTGCTGCCCACGGACCAAGACATTCCCAGCGGAGGAGCCCCACGGGTCGCTAGTGTGACCCTTTTGACTGGCGCGGCTTTTTTGCCGGCGCCTCGGCTCGGCGGCTCTTGGTGCGGAGTAAACGGGACTGAGTCTCCTTTTGGATGATGTTTGGCGCTCTGGGAAGTCAGAGCAGTCCATCCAGCTGACTGAAAAAGGGACTGAGAAGCCAGACCGGAGACCCCCGGGCAGAAAAGCACCACGAATTTCAACGCTGCTGTCTTAGC